>PVIC010008187.1:0-31568 GCA_004025085.1 Thryonomys swinderianus
TAAGTTGCTAAGTTGCCCACACTGTGGTTGAACTGGAAATCCTCCTGCTCCAGCCTCCGAGAGCACCAGGGTGACAGGCGTGCACCATCATGCCCAGTTTCGTTATCCTTTTCTCGTTTGCCTCAGGCGAAGGGGAGGTTTCTGCCTGTGGCCTCCCTGTACCCCAAAAGAGGCTGCTGCCGGCGTGGGTTCAGAGGACTCTTCCCCCTCTTCCTCCGTTTTGCCTTTTGCAGAACGTTACCCAGCTGGAGTCGGGCCGTCCCCTTTGCGGATGGAGTGCTCCTCAGTGTCTGTGTCTGTTTCCGTCCTGGGGCTGCTCTGGCATTCCTTGGCTCCTAACTCACCTCCTCTCCCCGCTTGTCCCCACTCCATCTCCTCCTCTGACTATCCCTCCTGTCCCTCCCATGAAGACCCTGTAATCACGCTGGCCCACCTCACGTAACCCACGATTCTTAACTTGGCCAGGCATGGTGGTACATACCTGCCACCCTCAGCTCTGGGAAGCTGAGGCAGGAGGATTGCAAGTTTCAGCCCAACCCGGACAAAGTAGCAAGACTCTGTCTCAAAATAAAAGATAAAAAGCTTGGGATGTAGCTCAGTGCAAAAGGCTTGAGTTTCATCCTCAGCCCTAGAAGAGAAAAAAAGTCCTTATTTCCATCTCCAAGTTCTTGCACCTCATGTAACACATTCACAGCCTCTGGAATTAGGATGTGGACCTTCTGGGCCTGTTATCATGCAGGCTACACGACCTGGGCTCAGCATTGGTTGTTCTACAATTTTACGTGAATGAAATCATACCGTGCTCCTCACACATAAGGTTTATTTCCCTGAGCATAAATTTTCTATGATTGTCCGTGTTCCTGACTTAACAGTAGCCCATTCTTTTATTTTTCTTGCAGTAGTAGAGATGGAAGCCACGGCTTTTGTACTGAGCTATATCCTCAGCCCTTTTTAAATTTCTTATTTTTAAGCAGGGTCCTACCCTGGGTGTGGTAGCAGATGATCAATCTTGGCACTAGGGAGGCCGAGGCAGGAGAATTGCTGTGAGTTTGAGCCTGGGCTATATAGTGGGACCTTGTCTCAAAAAACTCAATCAAAACAAAACAAAAGACAGGGTCTTACTCAGTGGCTCAGTTGCCCAGACGGGGGGGGGTGAATTTGTGATCTTCCTGCCTCAGCCTCTCAGACTGCTGGGATGAAAGGCAGAGGCCACTGTGCCTGGCAGATCAGTTTCTCTGCTTGTTCACCCGTGGCCGAATACCTGCTGTGCTGCCAGCTTTTGCCTCTTGTGAGAAGGGCTGCTCTGAACGTTCCTCCCGAAATGTTTGGGGGGTGAGTTTTTCTTTCCCTTGGATAAACAGGCGTGGGCGTGTTCCATGTCACAAGCAAGTGCCAGACCGTTTGCTGAGTGGCTGTGCGGGACACATCCTCGCCGACCGGCCATCGCAGAGAGCTCTGATGGTGGCACAGCTCCCGGCTAAAGCCCAGTGTGCTGTTGTGGTTATTCCGGCAAATGTCACACTGATGTAGTTGATTTGTTTAGTGGGGTGAGAGGAACACCACGGAAAACTGATTGCTTTAGCCCTATCTAAGGAGCTGTCTGGGGAGCATCAGGCGCACCCCACGGCCAGCCGCGTGCTGGCCCCACCGCCTTCCTCCTCCAGGACTCTCCGTCTCCCTGGGAAGCACTGACCCCCGCCCCCTCCTGGCCCGGCACCCCGTCCTCCTTCCTGCGTGTGGGTCCCCCCCTGGAGCTCCCTTCTGCAGAGAGCTTCCCGCATTTATGACTTCGATCTGCTGCGATTTCTCCTGTCCTAGGAGAGCTGGAACAAAGCCCTTAGGAAGCCTGGAAGGTATTTCGGTGGCTGAGACAGAGCCGACCTCATGGGCGTGTGACCTCTGAGTCAGCCACGGCCCGGAGTTTGCTGGCTCTCAGGCCTCCCCGTCATGGCCTTGAAATTCTCAGAAGTGTTTGGAAACGTGCCCCGCTGCTGGGTTTTCCATGAGACCTGCAGATTCTCTGGGGCTGGTCCTAGAGCAAGAGGTCCCTCTCCGCCCTGTCTGCTGCTGCTGACCCGGTTCTGGGACCGTGGCTGTGACTTCTTGCAGCTGGGTGGCCCGGGGCCGCGGGGGTTCGCCCTTCCACATGCAGCCAGACATGCTGTCTGGGTGGGTCTGTGTCTGATCAAACTGCCAGCCGCGGTCAGCGTCGCTCAGCCACCCACTTTTTAGCCCTGGCTTTGCTGTCCCAGGTTAACCCCAAACAGTTGTCCAGACTGGCACTGCTCCCGCCCGGCAGGTCTACTGTGAGATTCTTTATGTTGCTGGTGGTGCTGGAGATGACCCAGGGCCTTCCACATGCCAAGCAAGCGCTCACCACCCAGCTATGCCCTGGCCTTTTTACAATTTGTATTTTGAGACAGGGTCTCGCTAAGTCACTAAGCCATCCAGGCTCTGCTCGGACTTGTAATCCTCCTGCCTCAGCCTCCTGAGTGGCTGGGACTGCACCACCACATCCACTGTGAACATGAGCACTGGGGAAATGTCACAGTTAGTCTGATAGCTACTGAGTGACTGGTGGGCTGGCAGCGTGTACTAGACACAGGGAGAAATCACTAGGCAAAACGGTATAGTCAAATGTACAAAGGTTTTATGGAGACAAAGCTCCTCTCTACTCAGAGGTCAGAATCATCAAACTCGGGCCCTTGGGGATCTAAGGTTGGTGTGGTACCACTTGAGCTAAATCCCCAGCCCTAGAGCTACCCATTTTAATTTCATTGCTCTCATTACTGTTATTCCGGTACTGTGGATGGAACCCAGGGACATTCACCATGGAGCCACACCCTCAGCCTGTTCTATTTTTTACTTTGAGACAGAGTCTAAATTGCCCAACTTGGCCTCAAAAGTTTAGTCCTCCTGCCTCAGCCTCCCAAGTAACTTGATGCCTAATGGCTTGAAGATTTTACAGGCATGCCTGGCTTGAAGATTTTACACTTGATCTTAGCCAAAAGGCTGAGAAGCGATGGCTTGAAGATTTTATTACTCAAGATTTAACTTTTAGTTGGACGTGATTGGCTGTTCCAGGGTGGGTTCTAGGTGCCTGGAAAGGTCAGAACAGTGCCAAGAAGGTGGCATTAGACCGTTCTACGCTGCCAACCTTCAAAAGAGCTCAGTACCAGCCAGGTGTGGTGCACACGCCTGTCGTCCCAGCACTCTGGGAAGCTGAGGCAGGAAAAATCTCAAGTTCAAGGCAGCCTGAGCAACTCAGGAAGGTCTTGTCTTAAAGTGAAAAATTTAAAAAGGGTTGGGACGTAGCTGAGTGGAAAGGCCCTGGGCTCAGCTGCTAGTACTGCAAAATTTTGAAAAAGCAAAAAAGCCAAACAAACAATTCTAGGCTGTGCATGACAAAGCCACGCGCGTGTGGCTTCCTAAATAGCTGCTCTGCAGCCTGGAAAGCGCACTTGGGTGAGGGCTAGACCCGTGTGCATCTGGTGTGCATGGCACCAGGCTGGGAAGGGCTTGGGCACAGCTGCCTTGAGCCCCGTGCCCGGCCTAAGACAGAAGGATCAGTGCAGAGCCAGCCGGGAAAAGGAAACATGAGCGTTTTATTGTGTATGAATTGGGGTTGTAGTAACAATTCCACACGGTACTAAACACTTCGAGGGAGAGGGCGCAGGGCGTGTAGTTTTAAAAATTCAGGAAGAAACACCAGGGACCTCCAGATGTGAGAGGGACAGGACCGCCGGGACAGGGCCCCGGCTGGACGGCATTTGGTAGCAGGGACCGTGGACCAAGAGGAGCCACGTTGCCAGCGTCATATGGCTTCTGTGTGGGGCTCGCACGGCTGACTGTACTCAAGGACAGGTTCGGAAGTGGCTTCCGGTCAGGCTTGAGCAGGGGTCCGATGGCCTTTTCCTGTCCCAGCCTCTTGGAAGCGTCGTCTGAGCTCAGGTCTGGAGCACTGGGGACAGGATGGCTCCGGCCTGCAGTGATGTCACAGGGACGCCTCAGAGAGACAGCACCTTCCACCCACCCTGAGGCTGGAAGTCACAGTAGAGCCACTTTGTTCTTGGCCTGGGTGTGGGGCTCACCTCCAGGGACCTGGCGACAGAGATGTGTGTTCTAGTTTCTTCCTGGTATAGGGGAGGGACAAGGACAGGGCTGCCTGGCCTTGGCCTAGAGGGGGGTGGCCGGGGCGGTGGCCTTTGCCTGTACATGAGCTGGAAACAGCCCTAGAAACACTGGGCCCAGCTGTAAGGTTAAGGGACAATCCAGAGAGGTGGCACAGACCGGTCATCCCAGTACTCTGGGAGGCTGAGGCAGGAGAGTCAAGCCCAGCCTGGGCAATTTAGCAATATAGTGAGACCCTGTCTCAAAAATAAAAAATAAAAAAGGCTGGGCATGGAGCTTAGTGTGAAAACCTTGGGTTCCAACCCCATGTCACACAGAAAAATTATAAATTTGTAAAAGGGGAGACACTCCTTTTATGTTCAGTGTGGGAGGGTTCTGGGTTTTCTGTAACAGGGAGGTAGGGATAAGGATTTTTCCTTCTGATCTTAGACAGAAACTCTTGGGCTTCTGCCCTTTGGCACCTCCTGGGGCCCGAGGCTGTAGCCATCTGGTCGCCAGACTCAGGGACGGGGCTGGGAGTGGCATGTGGAGCAGGATGTGAGCGTGGAGGTGGCCGGGGTGACTCCAGGAGGACAGCTGAGGGCTGGCTTGAAGGAGATACCAGCCTTCCCTTCCCTCCTGGCCTCAGTTTACCCAGCAGGCACAGACACTCCAGAGTCCCTGACTCCCGCTCAAGATCCCTTTTTGGGGCCCACAGAGCTGAGGCTCCACTGTCTGGCTGATCCCAGAGGCCTGGACACCCACCCTGCCCCACGGCTTGGCAGCTTTCCAGGTGACATTTTGTGGGAACACTCAGTTGTGGGGCTGGGCTTGGCACATCTGGGTCCCCCTGTCCCGGCAAGGTGGTGACAGAGAGGAGGCGGGAGGTCTGGGCCCAGAAGGCGCAGCCAACCAACATGGGGCCGAGGCGTGGGAATGGAGGGCCGCGGGGTGGGCACTGCGGCCACTCAAAGGATTAAGGCTTCTTTGAAAGAGAAACGGGGACCACGGTGGGCCCTAGGACAATGGCGCTGGGCTGGGGGCTCCCTCTGTAGGGGCCACACCTGCCCCTGGCCCCCCCCCGCCAGGCCCTGACGAGGGACAGACGGGGAGCTCACACTTTGCCCTGCCACCCCCAGCCCGTGGCCGCGGGGACGCTGTGCCTCTCCCTGTACAGCCGGGCTCCCCAAGGCCCCTGGCCCTCCCGGACCAGCCGTGGAGAGCAGCGCCAGGGAATGCCCTGCACCTGCAGCCTGGGCCTCCACAGTCCCCGAGGAGGGGCTGGGGCAGCCTGGGCACCGCACTGCCCAGTGGGCATGGCTGGCAGGGACACAGTGCTGCTGCCCCGGGAGCGCCGGGGAGTCCCCTGAGGCCACTGGCCTCGCCTCACTGGCAGCATGGGCTACCTGGGCGGGCGTCCCTCCCAGCTTAGGGCTGGGTTCTGACTTCCATCGGGGACGGGGACAGAACCAGGCTAGTTTTCTCTGCACTGTGTGTTGCTGTGTTGAGCCCTGGGTGAGGCCACCCGTGGCATGGCCTGCAGGGATGAGGGCCATGCGGGTAACGCTGGCAGCGTGCCAGCACAGCCTCTCCTGCTGCCCTCTTTTTCTGTTCTGGTGGTGACGTGGCCCCTGTCCCCATCCCGTGACAGTGCCGGGCCGGAGGGAGAAGCAACCAGCAGACCCTGAGCCCGGCAGACCCCTCTTTTGTCCTCACACAGAAGGGCCTGGTCCTGCAGGGTCGAAGGGTGAGGTGACAGAGGGGGAGGGGACGGCAGCACAGGCGCTGCCGAGTGCTGGAGACAAAGGGGCTCCTCTCAGGGGGTCCTACGGCCACGTCAAGATAATTCAGCGTCTTTCGGCTGGGGCTGGGCGTGGGAGCACACGCCTCTCGTCCCAGCACCCCGGGAGGCTGAGGCAGGAGGACTACGAGCCATTTAACAAGAACCTCTCTCAAAAGCTAAAAAGGGACGGGGACGGAGCTCAGTGCGAAAAGCCCGGGTTCCATCCCTAGTGTGTCCCCCGGCCCAGTAAAAGGACAAGCAAGCAGGCAGGCGACCGGGCAGGGGGTCTCGCAGTACCCACAGGCTTTCCAGCCCGCTGCCCGCAAGCCCTGAAAATCCACTCGCACGCCTTGATGGGGAGGACGGGGCTGTGGAGGGACCACGCTGTGGAGACGGGATACCCCACAGATGGCGCCCGGCCCAGCTTAACGGGCCGGGTTTCACCGGGCTACAGTGGCGATTTCTTTCTTAAACGGAAAGAAGAGATGTTTTCCGTCTGAAGAAGTGTGTGACGTCAACCCTTCACCCCAATTTGGCCTCTGCTCACAAAATAAAAAGGGTCCCAGCTGCCTGGAGGGGCCGTGTCCGGAGGGGGGTGCTTCCTGCCCCTCCCTGGCTGAGCCGTGAGTGGTCCCCTCCCCTCTCTGGGCCGTGGAGAGTTTTCCAGAACTGTCACCACAGTGCAGGGGCCCCCCGGTTACTCCCGACTGGGGCAGGGCTGGAAGCCACGGCAGCTACTTCCCAGAGCCCCTCAGGGGGCCCTCCGGGTTGGGTGGGCCAGGCCAGCCTCCCTGGGGGCAGGGGCGGCACCCCCTCAGGGCAGGCGGGGAGCACAGGCATCTCTTTTGGGACCCAAGGTTTAGGGGACCACCGACGTTTCAGTCGCGCTAAGTTTCGGGGGATGCTTTGTCAGGGAGAGACGGACAGACAGAAAGAGAGAAAGAGAAACAGAGACGAGCTATAGGATAATGCACGGCTTCTTGTCCTTAAAGGGGTTCTCGGAGGCAGGGACTCCAACCAGCAGGGGGTCGCTTCGCGCGTGTTGCTCACAGTAGCTCATGAGCTCCGAGGACGCTTTGGACACCTGTGCGTGGCACAAGGAGAGAGGACAGGTGACACAGCGGGACACGGAGCCAGGGGTGGGGACGATGTGGGTCTCCGCGGATAGACTGATGCGCGTGCGCAGTGGGGTCCACAGGCGCAGTGGAGTATTACACGGCCAGGAAGAGAAGTGAGGCTGTGACATTCCCCACAGTGTGGATGGAGCTGGAGGACGCCGTGCTCAGTGAGATGCCAGACACAGAGGGACTCACAGCATGGGGTCCATGGACAGGAAACGTCCAGGACAGGTGACTCCAGGGACAGACAGGAAGTGGACTCGGGGATGGGGTACTCTATAACCAGATGAAGACGGTGGGGTATAACACTGAGAACACACTAAGCATCACTTGTGGGGGCTGGGGTGGGATTCAGTGAACAATTACATGGAGAAGGAGTTGAGCACGGGGTGCACACGTGTCATCCCAAGGGTCTGGGAGGCTGAGGCAGGAGGAATCCAAGTTTGAACCCAGCCCACACAACTTAGTGACACCCTGCATCAAAATAAAAAATTAAAAAAGCTGGGGATGGAGCTCAGTGAGAGACCCTGGATTTGATTCCCAGCACTGAAAAAGAAGGTTCATTCTGGCCCCAGAGGGGCTCCATAGGGATGTCCCCACCTGCCTGGCCGCTCCACGCCATCCGGGGAAGCGTGGCCCCAGCCTCATCCTCTGGGCCGCTGTGGGGATATCAGCCCTTCTGAACTGCGTCTCCGTCACAGCTGGACCTGCTGGGGACTCGTGGACCCGGCTGGAGCCAAGCAGCGGTCACCCCCTGCTGCAGGTGTCACGGCCCCCGCACCTCTCCCTGTCCCTTCTGGCTACACGTCCAGGCTGCGGTTGGCGCGGCCTCCAGTGTTTGTACTATACCCTGGGCCTCGGGTGTCACTGGCCGGGCACCTGGGGACACTCCCTGCCCTGGACCTCAGCCCGGCAGGGCTGTGTCTCCATGGGACCGACAGCCTCTGCAGCACAACACCGGGCAGCTGTGTGCCCCCAACCACCCCATGGGCCCAGGGACACTCAGCCCGGATGCCGCCTCCCTGTGCTCCCGGACAGCTGGGGACGCTGCTGCCCCACAGACCAGCCTGTCCCTCTCCGGCCCCCCGGGGCTTCGGCTGCAGACTGCTGTCCTTGACCAAGCGGGGGACAGTGCCCAGGCTGGGAAGAGTGGGGGCCTCTGGCCCAGGGCCCCTACCTTTACAGCAGCCTTTTCCTCCTGGTCCAGACACTCTGGGGGGACATTGAACTGAGAGGGGAGTGGGGGGAAAGGGACTGAGTCCTGGTGCCCGCTGGGCTGCTGGAGGACAGGGCGGGGCCTCAGGCTGGCACCGAGAAAACACTTCTCTCTCTGCCCCTGGAATGCTGGATTTTCGAACGTGAGTCTCTGTCCCTGGCACACCTGGCAGTGCAGCCACCTGTCCTAAGGTTCCCAGGACCACACAGAGTGACCGACAACTTTCTAGGTGCCTTTGGCCAGGTCAAGGGGCTCTTTGTTTTTTTGTTTTTTTTTGTTTTTTTGTCAAATATTATGCTAGATATTGCTAGGAAGGTATGTTTAGATCTTGCTCTTTCTTTTCCTTTTAAAAAGAATTTTAACTTTATTGGTACATTGTATATATGCATCATGATCACACTCAGTATTGGGAATTTGTACCAGGATATAACACAATTTAATTCTCATTTTTTCCTTTTTTTTTTGAGACCAGATCTCAATATGAAGCCCGGGCTGGCTTAAACGCACGGTCCTCCCGCCTTACCCTCCCAAATGTTGGGATGGCAACACTGTCCCACTGCCCCGGGTACGTTTTAGGGTGGCTGAGCAGAGCAGGGGGACCCTCCGTGGCACGCGTGGGCCTTGTCTAATAAGGCGAAAGTGCTTGGCGCAAACACAGAGGCTCCTCCAGGTGGCCTTGGGCTCTGAGAGGAGATCTCAGCTCGGCCCCAGGTGCCAGCTTGCCCATACCTGCGTGGCACATCTGAGCTCAGATAGGAACCAACCCCTTAGAGGAAACCAGTGTCTCTCTGTCCCCCGCCACGTACAGTGTTCCTCATACGACACAGGACAACACACTCGGAGGTTTGTGCGGACGTCACAGCACCCTGGCCTAATCCTGGCTGTGCAGCCCACCCTGCAGCCAGGCCACGCTATCGGGGGCCATGGGGGCATTTGAGAGGGAACGTGTGTGAGGCTTGAAGCTTGTTTTTTTTTTTGAGACAGGGTCTCGCTTTGTAGTTCAGGCTGGCCCTGAGCTCATCTGAGCCTCGAACTCAGCAATCCTCCTGCCTCTGCCTCCCAAATGCTGGGACGACAGGCGTGAGCCACCACTCCTGGCATTGTGGTATGCGGTTACCAGGGATTGAATTCGGGACCTTGTACCTGCAAGGCAGATGCAGGAACCACTGAGCTAAATTTCTGGCCAAGCCTTGTAGTTTTTGTGGTGATTACAAACTCATCAGCATGAACACAGCAAGATCCAGCCATATGCTGGAATATTACTCAGCCAGGAAGAGGAGAGAAGCTATGACACTTGCGACGGCACAGAGGGACTTTCAGGACACCATGTTCAATGAAAGATCCCAGATACAGAGGACACAGCACAGGCTCCATGGACAGGAAGTGGACTTGAGGGAACAGGAAGTGGACAGGTGGGGGTCTTGGGGATGATGGGGTGCTCTGGAACCAGAAGGAGGTGATGGTTACCCAACATCACAAATGCCTCATGCTTAAAGATGGCAAGATTCACGTCTGTGGGTCTGTCCTGCAGGGAGCCTTGGTCCTTCCCAGCCTCCCCGAGAACCTTCTTCATCTGTGGCTCCTGACTGGCTCAGCAGCCATGAGCAGGAAGTACGGTCCCTTTGCTTTCAGTGGAAAAGTCAAGCAGACTTATTGTAAAAACTGCGAACACTGCAGATGCGAGGAAAGCAGCCGTGGAGAAGTCTGACTCCTCCCTCCCTGGCTGTATCTGTAACTTCTATTGTTACCTGTCCTCTGTCCTTTTCGGATGAGGAAACAGAGGAGAGAGAAAGTGTCCATCTGAGGCCTGGCATAGGGACCGGAAAAGCCACTGTTTTCACAAAGCCTGGGGCACAAGAACCTGATCTGGAGCTGTTCTGTCAGCTGCCTCTTTCTGCTCAGAGAGGTCAAGCAAGTGGCTCACGGTCACACAGCAAAACTCCACCCCACAGCTGAGCTGCACTTTGCAGAGGGCCTGCTGTGAGCCAGGCGCCCCTGTGGTGTCTTTCCTCCTTCCACATCCCTGCGGGCGCCCCCCTGCCCCCAGCCTGCTCACCTTGATGCGCTCGATTCCGGCTTCAATCCGTAGCTGCTCCACAAGCTTCCGGGCCTGCGCTACATTGTTAGTGGCTGACATCGCTGGCCATCAGTCTGGGCCCCGGCGTCCAGAGAGCTGCGGGTGAGCAGAGGTATGTGAGCCAGCTGCGGGGTCCTGGGGCTGTGAACCTTCTCTGGGGCCCCATGCTGTCCGCATCCCCCGCTGGGAGGCAGCCTGGCCGAGCGTGACATCGCCAACCGGCCCTTCCCTGTGCCGCTCAAGGGCCGGGCAGCGTGTCTTTCTCCGGCCAGGCCACAGCGTGGCCACAGGAGAGTCTCCCGTGAGGGTGTGCGGCGGCAGGGACAGGCATCGGGCTTTTCCTTGACTTCCACCTGTCCTGGCTCCTGCCCGTGGCAGCAGGACGGGGCGGTGCTCTCCGTGGGAAGCCTGGGCGCTGTGGAGCCGGCATGGGCCGCCCTCTCTCCCGACGGCCTGCGTCGGCTTCGGTCATTTACTGGGATGTGCAGCAGTTTGTGACCATTCGCCGGGTGACGGGTACGGTGCTCGGGGTGAAGCGGACGGCCGTGTGTCCCACCGGGGCAGGTCCCTCTCGGTCCCTCCCGGGTGAGGTGGCCCCCCAGCCTGGGCCTTGGGGGAGCTGCTCCCCCCGAGAAACAGCTGTGACGGGGTGGGAGGGCAGCCAAAGGCTTTGCTTTCGTTTCCTGCTCGGAGCAGCTTCTGTGGAAAGCAGCACAGGGAGGGGCTCTCATAAGAAACTCCCTCCCAGGACAGTATGTGCCTGTCATCCCAGTGCCTCAGGAGGCTGAGGCAGGAAGGCTGCAAGTTCAAGGCCAGTCTGGCAACTTAGTGAGACCCTGTCTCAAAATTAAAAAAAAAATTAAAAAGGGTTGCATGTAGCTTATTGTGGAAGCTCTGAGCCTCCCTACCCTTCCCAAATCCGACCCGAAATGGCACCAGGGCACCAACGCCATGGTCCCCACACCTGCAGGCCTGCGAAGTGCTTAGTGCAAGGACCCATGGGACCCAGGGGCTGTGACAGTGGCTTCAAACAGTAGGACCTCGTCTGCTGCACGCCTGGACCCCAGAGGCCCGAGCCATAGGTCTGTGCAGGGCCCTGGTGCATCCGGGGACCAGAGAACCCTTCTGCCTCCCCAGCGTCCCTTAACCGTGGCCACGTCACCCACTCTTCACAGAGCTGTCTCTGCTGTGCGTCTGTGTTCAGATCTCCCTCTTTTCCCAGGGTGGGCGGAGGGGATGCAACCCAGTCCCTTCACACTGAGTTCTACCCTGGTCCTTTTATTTAAATTATATTTTGACCCGGGGTCTCTCTGAGTCACTGGGTAGCCCAGACTGGGCTTGAAATTTTTTTTTTTTTTGCTTTTTGAGACAGGGTCTCACTTTGTAGTTCAGGCTGGCCCTGAGCTCACTATGTAGCCCAGGCAAGCTGCTGCGAACTCAGCAATCCTCCTGTCCCTGCCTCCCGAGTGCTGGGATCACAGGCGTGAGCCACTACGTCCGGCATTATAGTATGCGGTGTTGATTGTTGGTGGGCGTGAGTCTCCACACCCAGCATTATATGTGGTTACCGGGGATCGAACTCAGGACCTTGCGCTTGCAAGGCAGGCGCCGGAACCACTGAGCTAACCCTCCGGCCCCTGGGCTTGAAATTTTGATCCTCCTGCCTCAGCCTCCTGTGCTGGAATGACAGGCGTGTGGTACCAGGGCTGACAATATGAAATTTATGTAATGGTTGTGAGGCGTCTCAGCATTACGGGGACCACTGGGTTCCCAACAGTGGGTAGCACCCTGCAAAACTCCCACAGGTATCACAACACAACACCGACCTGGTCATGGTTTAGAAACTTTCTGCCACCAGGATATGTCCCGTCGCATTGCGCTAACTTCCCTTGAAAGTCCCAGTCCTACCTTAACCCAAACCTCAGGAAAACATTCAGAAGTTCCTTTTTTTTATTGTTTTGAGATAAGGTTTCACTTTGTAGTTCAGGCTGGCCCTGAGCTCACTATGTAGCCCAGGCAAGCTTCGAACCCAGCAATCCTCCTGCCTCTGCCTCCCGAGTGCTGGGATTACAGGTGTGAGCCACCACGCTCAGCTATAGTTTTGTCTTTGAAGGAATGTTAAAGGGAACTATATAGAGTTTTTTTCGGATTGATGACCTCTTAGCTTGTTGCAGGTGTAATACTGTCACTCTTTTTCATTGATGAGTAGTACTCCACCAAGCCGATGGAGCACATTTGGTTACCTGAGTGGCTTTGGGGGCATACACGCTGGGAAGCTGAGGCAGGAGGATTGCAAATTCAAGCCCACCTTGGGCGATTTCATGAGACCCTGTCTCAAGACAGACAGACAGAAAGAAAATACCCAAGGAGGCAGCTCAGTGCAGGAGTCCTGGGTTCAATCTCTTGCACTGTAAAGAGAAATGAACCTACACAAAGATCTAAGGGCCAGCTCTAGTTTTTATCCATTGTAAGTATAGATGCCATGAATTTGCATGGCCATGTGACCTCTGTAGTTCCTTGGGGTAAATGCTGAAGCACACAGTCACTCGGTCACGTAATGTGTGTGTGCATGTAAAGAAACTGTTTAGCCAAGCGTGGTGGCCCACACCTGTAATCCCTCAGGAGGCTGAGGCAGGAGGATCACTGTAAGTTCAAGGCTAGCCTGGGTTGTACAGTGAGTTTGAGACCAGCCTGAACTGCACAGCAAAACCCTGTTTCAATAAATAAATAAATAAACCAAAACAAATAAATAAGTAAGTTTCGAACTGTTTACAGTGTCAGGCCTATTTCACAACCCCACCAGCAACGGGTGAGGGATGGTAATTTACTCTTCTAATTGAATTACACGGGTCTCTTCTGTTGCGTTAGGCCATAGAAATTCGATTCTTTGCATCCAATCCGATGAGCTCTAGCCCAGGTCCTGCTCTCCTCTCCCAGGGACACCGGGTGATGGATGTCTGTGGCCACAGGTCGGGGTTCTGCAGGCTGAGTGCCCCATGGAGCCAGCCCGGCCGTGGGGGCGTCAGGGAGCTGTTCTAGAATCCTGGGGCCCTGATGCCGGCCAGGCAGACGCTCAGCCAGTTAATTACGCGGCAGAGCTCGGTGTCTGTCATTAACGCATGACATTGCTGTCTGCTTTGTAGTTGGTTGAGCTGGGGTGCCGCAGACAAGTAAAGACAGAGTTCGGATTTTGGAGAAATTCCTACTTGGGCATAAATTGGAATGCATGGATCTCCAGGGAATGCTGCGGAGGGCGGGGCCATCCCCATCCTGACAGCACGTAGGATTCCATTTATCCTGCACAGAAGGGCTGCCTCCGTGGTTAGAGAGGGAGGGAGGAAGGGGCTGGCGCTGAGGAGAGACGGTCTCTGGATAGAAGTGAGATGTACCTGGCTTCCTGTCTTCCCAGCACTCTGGGAGGCTGAGACAGGAGGATCACCAGCTCTAGCCCAGCCTGGGCAACTTAGCAAGACCTTGTTGCAAACATCCCTACACAAATCAAAAAACTTGCAAAGATCTGAGTTGGAAGCTGGGAGCTTTGCTTGACATCTGGGCTTTGATACCGACCGCCGTTTTTGTACAGTGTTAGCGTGGGGGTAGCTGGGGGAGTGATACACAGAATTTCTCTGTTATTTGTTGTTACAAGGGATGCCAATCTACAGGATCCCAATCACAGTTGCAGTTTAGAAGAAACTCCTCTGGCCTGCCGGCTGCCCGGGAGGCGGCCAGACATCCAGCCCTTCCCTCGGGGGCAGGAAAGGCGGTGTGGGCGCCAGAGCCACGGCCGTGTGGGCTTCAGAGACCTGATTCAACCCCAGCTTCAAAGCAGCCACACGGCACCCAGTGCAGGGAAAACCGCCCTGGCCTCGGCTTAAAATACCTAAATTACTCAGCGCTAAATATAGACCGGCCAGGGAACAAACGGGTTGGCCTGGGGCTGTTTTCCTTGGAAGCTAGTGGAGGGGTCCTATTCTGCGGCCACCAGAGGTGTCCCCTAGGGCTGTGAGACCCACAGTCCCTGCGGCCAGTCCAGCTCTGGCGAGGGAGGCTCCAGCAGACAGGCGTGTTCAGTGTGATATGTGTCCATGTGTGAGTGTATGTGTACGAGGTGCCCAGGGCGTGGGTGTGTGTGGGTCTGTGTCTGGGTATGCATGTACACAAGTAATCATGTGTGTATTTTCTCATCAGCATTCAACGTGTCAGTGCCTCTGTGTACGTGTGCACGCATCAGCATGCAGGCACATGCACACACATGTGGCTCTGTGTCTGAGTGCAAGTTACTGTGCACGTATGTACTTTCCTGTGCACATGCGTGGGTCTGCGTGTGTGTATGAGCGTGGATTCTATGCGGTATAGCAACGTGTGCGTGTGACGTGCATGCTGGTGTGCATATGTACACGTAGGTGCAAGTGTGTCTGCAGTGGCCACACTCAGGTGTGCGCCTGTGTGCATGTGTCTGTGTGTACATCCCTGTGTGCGTGTGGGTGTGCTCCCAGTGCGCACACGTGGCATGTGCTTGTGTGTGTACATGGGCTGCATGCGTGTGGTGCGTGTGGTGCACCTGCTCACGCACGCTGAGATGTGATTCAGACGCTTGTTGCATCACCTGAGTCCCAGGCAGCCACTTCCTGACCTCTGCCATGGCTGGTGTCCCTGGCCGGTCCCTGACTCACAGGCCAGCCATGCCCGCCACCAAGGACCAAGTCAATGCCGGCAGAAGGTGTAGCCACGGCGCTGAGTCAGTGGGACCTTCCTTGCCGCGGTGCCCGTGGGGCCGTGTGATGGCACCGGGCCGTCCCAGCCAGGCCTGCCCGGGCGAGCAGTCTGGGCCGGGAGCACTCGGCACAAGGACCAGCCTCAGGCCGGCTCCTGACACAGCCGCAGCCTCTGATGGGCAGGTCCAGGCCTGGTGAGGCCGGGGCACAACCCCAGGATTGAGGATTTTGCGGCCCTGAGCTGAAGGCCAGGGAGCACTGAGCGCTTAGTGCTCAGCTGGGGGCTGCACAGAAAGCCTGGGCAGGAAGGGGAGGGACCTGTGCAGGGCGCAGCACAGCCACCGTCAGGGAGAACAGCGCCGGGCAGAGGTAGGGCCCAGAGCATAAGGGCTGGGGGTGCAGAGAGCATCTGGGAAGCTCAGGGCCCCTTGGGCCTGGCCATCGCTGTGTGGTGTCTGGGGCACTATGGATGTAGAGCCACGTCCCTGGCCTCCACCCATTCTGCACCAGGGGCCCCCAATTGTGATTCATGTGAACTACCAGTGGATGAAAATCCAAAGCAGGACCAGGGATTTAGCTCAGTGGTTCCAGCATCTGCCTCGTAAGCACAGGGTCCTGAGTTCCATCCCTGGTACCACACACACACACACAGTGCTGGACACAGTGGCTCATGCCTGTAATCCTAGCACTCGGGAGGCAGAGGCAGAAGGATTGCTGAATTCGAGGCTTGCGTGGGCTACATAGTGAGCTCAAGGCCAGCCTGAGCTACAAAGTGAGAACCTGTCTCAAAACAAAACAAAAACCCCAAACTACACAAGTCAGGGGCAAATAGTACCTAGCATTCTGCATCTTCAAAGGGTTACCTAGCAACCAAAGTTCTGGAAGGAATGCAGATGACTGAAGCTATGATCCTCGATTAGTACTTCAAATCTGTTGATAAATACCCCCAAAATGAAAGGCCAGGAAACATTACTGAGACAAGCACATCAAAAAGTGATTTCTTCCAGCACTCGGGAGGCAGAGACGGGAGGATTGCTGAGTTCGCGGCGGCTTGCCTGGGCACCATAGTGAGCTCAGGGCCAGCCTGAACTACAAAGCGAGACCCTGTCTCCAAAAAGCAAAAAAAAAAAAAAAAAGTGATTTCTTCAGTAGGTCCCACTCAGATGGTAAGAAATAAGAGAAACTCAAACAATTCATATAACAAGTTATTCAGATGAATCAGTTGAGGTAATGCATGCCTGCCATCCCAAATACTTGGGAGGCTGAGGCAGGAGGATTGCAAGTTTAAATCCAACCTGGGTAAATTGTCTCTAAGTAGAATTTCTTTTTTTGAGACAGGGTCTTGCTTTATAGTTCAGGCTAGCCCTGAGCTCACTGTGTAGCTCAGGCAAGCTTTGAACTCAGCAATCCTCCTGCCTCTACTTCCTGAGTTCCGGGATTATAGGCTTGAGCCACCAAACCCAGCTCTAAGTAGAATTTTAAAAGGCTGTGGCTATCTATGGCTCAGTGGTGAGCACTTGCCTAGCATATGCATGACCTTAGGTTCCATCCTCAGCCTTGGGAAAAAGCCCCAAAACAAATAAACAGCATTAAGACAAAGCAGACATCACTGAGCCAGTAAATAACAGAGTTAGCAAAGGATGGCCTCATTAGTAATTGTAGAAAGCACATTGGACAATTGGGCTTCAGTTGTTTTTTTTTTTGTTTTTTTTTTTTGAGACAGGGTCTTGCTTTGTAGTTCAGGCTGGCTCTGAGTTCATTATGTAGCCCAGGCAAGCCTTGAACTCAGCAATCCTCCTGTCTGTGCATCCCGAGTGCTGGGATTACAGGCGTGAGCCACCACGCCCGGCACTGTGGTATGCGGTATTGATTGTTGATGGGCGTGAGTCTCCACGCCCAGCATTGTATGTAGTTACCGGGGATTGAACTCAGGACCTTGCGCTTGCTAGGCAGGTGCCGGAACCACTGAGCTAACCCTTTGGCCCTGGGCTTCAGTTTTACTGACCTGTGACCTGTGGAACTGGAAAAACATTGTCACCTGTGACTGGGAAACCTGGTCAGGATGTAACTGTCTTCACCTCTTTGGTCTTATCATCTCATCTGACAATCTTTTTTTTTTTTTTTTTTGAGACAGGGTCTCACTTTGTAATTCAGGCTGGCCCTGAGCTCACTATGGAGCCCAGGTAAGCCTTGAACTCAGCAATCCTCCTGCCTCCTGAGTGCTGAGATGACAGGGGTGAGCCACCATGCCCGGCTTGTTTTTCTTTTTTGAGACAAATCAGGCTGGCTCCAAACTTACGGCGACAAGGGAATGAAAGGTCAGCTTTGCCACCTGTGAGAGCTGCTTCACGCTGCTAGAGACTGGGGTCCTGGGAGGCGATCCTCCTACCTCAGCCTCTTGAGTGCTGGGACCATAGGTATGCACGCCCCCCCACCTACAAACACATTTTTCACAATTGTAAAAAGTTAGGTGGAAACCATGTATTGTGAAACAAGAGGACAAGTGGGGCATTTTCCTGGTGGGATGTTACACAACCATTAGAAACAGTAAATAATGAAGCCAGGCCATCTGGCTTCCTAGAACTTGGGAGCTGAGGCAGGAAGATTGCCATGAGTTCGAGTCCAGCCTGATCTCTATAGGAAGGCCCTGTCTCAAATAAACAAAACAAAAGTGGTAACTGAAAATGTGGAGTAGGAACATAGTACAAACCCAGGGAGTCCAAGCGGGTGGCTTCCAGTTTCCAGAGCCTGAGTAAAGCTGCAATAAACACTTGGGACAGGTTTTGGTAGGAACATAGATTTCCATGTCTTTTGGGTGAATTCTTTGATTCTGAGATCTCTAGATCCTGGGACAGGTATATGTTTAACTTTGTGAGTTAATTTTTTTTTTTTTTTTTGAGACAGGGTCTCGCTTTGTAGTTCAGGCTGGCCCTGAGCTCACTATGGTGCCCAGGCAAGCCGCCGCGAACTCAGCAATCCTCCTGTCTCTGCCTCCTGAGTGCTGGGATTACAGGCGTGAGCCACCACGCCCGGCACTTGTGAGTTAATTTTATCAGTGTCACTTTATAGGTTAAATATCTTTCCAGTGTTCAAAACCACTGCACTATTTTGTATTCTCACCAGCAATATATAAGACATGAAATTGTTTTGTTTGTTTGTTTAGCAATGCATAGTCTTTACACTAAGCTACGTTCTTTGGACCTTTTTTTTCTTTTTTTAATTGACAGGGTCTTGCTAAGCTTGCAGGTTGAGTTCAAAATTAGGATCTTCCTGCCTCAGCCTCCTACAGTGCTGCAATGTCAAACATTTGCCACCATCTCTGTCCAGTTTTTGCTATTAATTTTATACTCATTTATATTTGTGATGTGTTCATATTTAAATATATGTATTTATTATATGTTTAAATAATTTGTTATAAGTTTAAATTTTACTTTTTTTTTTTGAGATTTGCTTTTGTAGTTCAGGCTGGGCCTGAGCTCATTATGTAACCCAGGCAAGCTTTGAACTCAGCAATCCTCCTGCCTCTGCCTCCCGAGTACTGGAATTACAGGCGTGAGCCACCATGCCTGGCACTGTGGTATGTGGTTACTGGGCATCGAACCAGGGCCCTTGCGCTTGGTAGGCAGGCACCGGAACCACTGAGCTAAATCTCTGGCCCTACCTGTGCAAACCTGAGCTGCAGCAGTTGCAGGGAAAACGGAAAAGAGCTGGTGGTGGCTGGCACGGGGTCCGATACCCAGGGCCGCCCTGCCCTGCTGGGCCAGCTTCAGCGCACACTGTGTCGTCGGTCAACAGGGAAATGGGGACATCCGAGGGACTGTTCCCTGGCCAGGGTCCAGACCATCCCTCCCTCTGTTGTGACAACCACAACACTGTCCCCTGGAGGCAAAGTCCGAGGGCTTTCTGAAGTCCCTTATCAGGAAAAGCCACCTGAAAGAGGGTTGCAGGTGAAATGCGAAGGGTTTGAACCTGGCTGACCTGCCCCAAGCCAAGGCGCTGAATAAAAACAGAAGCTGGTTTCGAAACAGGGACCAATTTTATCAGCACCCAGCCCCTGCAGGGGCGGCAGCAGGGGAGAGGACAGAGGGCCAGCTGGGAGGCTGGGGGTGGGCCTCCCGTCTCTGCCTGGGAATGCAGGTCTCTGACCAGCAGCACCCCAGGGCCCTGTTTCAGGAACCGGTGACAACCGCCAAACACAAACACAGTTGCCGAGGAGGCAGAAAGGGCAGAATGCGAAGGTGGAAGGGCCGGTTTGCTGGAAGCTGTTGGGAAACCTTCCCGCTTTCGCGCTGACCACGCCCCTGCCGCCCCGCAGGCCTGGGTGCTGCAGAAAGATCGCCACAGCCCTCTTGGCCGGGCCCGACAGGGCTGCAGCAGACAGTCTATCGTCTTACAAATCAGAACGGGGTGAAGTGTGCGATAAGGGCAGATGCCAGGCCTCCCAACTCCTCACTCTGTGCTCTCTGACTTCATGCATGAGTTTAAGCCAATCCCTTCCTGGCCTGAGCCCTAAAGGAAAAGGTGAGGCAAGGTGGCTCCGAGCTCTGGTGGTGCCGAGCGCCTGCAATGATTACTCATGCTGGGTCACCAGCGTGGCCCTCGTGACCGTGATCAGAAGCAAAAGTCCTCTGGCAAAGCTCAGTTGCATAAACTGGCTCCATGGAACATTCAGGTCCAGCAGAGGGCTGAGGTCACCTGAGAGGCCTCGTTCCGGGGGTGAAGGCCACTGCCAGCTCCCCAAGCTGGAGGCGACCCACTTCAAAGATGACCTGAGTCACTGGGACTTTGGACAGAACTCCCTGCCTTCCGATTCAGCCTTGTACCACAGCCGTCCACTGAGAAGGTCGAAGTCCACCGCTGGGTCAACTGGAAAAACTGGATCCAAAGATCTGCCAGTGGTCAGCAGGGCTGGGAAGAATTTCTAGCAGGGATCGGAGGGCGACGGCTACCCTGGCATGAGTCTGACCTTGGGGCTACCTCAGGGACAATTTGCTGAGAAGCTGTCTTATTTCTGTTGATCTCATCAGGCTATGGAGGACGCAGGGGAAGGTCCCCCCCCAGGGGAGAGAGCTCAGCAAAGTCCGGCGTCTCCCCCCACCCCCCACCCCCATGAGAGTCGGGACGAATTAGCACTGCATGAGGATAAGGGGAATCAGCACACAGAGGCCACCACAAAGACTTCAGCTGACCTTTGAATAATCTCAACCCTCAAGCTGGATTGAGGTGATCATAAACTGCTAGTGGCCCTGGGTTCTGGACAGAAATAAACAGAAGCCCTCTCTAGAGAAAAACAGCATCATCCCAGGCCCTGGATCATTTCTATTACACAAACCTGCAACCTGGTTTCAAACGAAAAATAACCAGACACACGAGGTGACAAGACCACATGAATGAAAACCGGCAGGAAAAACAGGCAATCCAGACAGCTTCGGTTCCATGTACCAAAGCTGACTGAGACTTCAGATTGAAGGAAAATATCCAGAATGAAGATGAAGAAACAAAGGAGTTTCCACTGGGGGTGGGGTAAAAGACAGATGGGCTTCATGAGTCTGATACACTTAACCACTGAAACTCTGGAAGAAGGAACAAGAGAAGGGAGGCAGAACTAGCTTATAGAAATTCTTCCAATCAGAGATTCAAGAACCTCTTGAACCTCAGGTAGGACAAATATCTTACAAACTGCTGCTGCAAGATGTTCAATAGGCACATGGAAAGTGCTCAGGGGTGAGTCATGAGAGGAAGAATACACACTGAAACCATAACAGGAGCCCGCTTCCTAATCAGTAGAATGTTACAAATAAAAAGATGACACCACTAAGACTGGGGAGAAGGATGCTGAAAACCCGGAAGCCTCCTGCAGGACTGATGAGAGTAGGAAATGGCACAACTACTGGGGGAGTTGGTGGAGCCATTTCATAGAAGACTAAACGCATACCTACACTATGACCCAGCATCTCCACTCCCGCAGGCCTCACCCAAGATAAATAAAAACATAGCTCTGCAAAAGGACTTGTACAGCATGTTCATAAGTCTCCGTGCATGACCACAAAACCTGGAGACAACCCACACAACAAGACAGTGCTCAAATAAACAATGCTGACGTGTGCAACAGAATATTACTGTGCTATAAAAAAGAACAAACTCACAGCAGATGACGCAACATGTGTGAATCCCAAAAATATCTTTTTTTTTTTTTTGCTTTTTGGAGACAGGGTCTTGCTTTTGTAGTTCAGGCTGGCCCTGAGCTCACTATGGTGCCCAGGCAAGCTGCCGCGAACTCAGCAATCCTCCTGTCTCTGCCTCCCGAGTGCTGGGATGACAGGCATGAGCCACCACGCCCAGCATTATATGTGGTAACCGGGGATCGAACTCAGGTCCTTACGCTTGCGAGGCAGGCGCCGGAACCACTGAGCTAACCCTCCGGCCCCCAAAAATATCTTGTCAGGTAAAAGAAGCCAGATATTCAAGGTGCATATCAGATGATGGTGATGGAAATGTTCTCTGTCCTGAGCTTCCAGCTCCTAGGCTGAAGGGATCCTCCCGTCTCTGCCTCCCACCTGCTGGGATGACAGGCGTGAGCCACCACACCTGGCACTGTGGTATTCGGTATTGATTGCTGGTGGGCGTGAATCACCTCGCCCCGCACTGTTGTATGTGGTTACCGGGATTGAACTCAGGACCTTGCGCTTACGAGGCAGGCGCTGGAACCCCTGAGCTAAATCTCTGGCCCTAAACTTTTTTTTTTAGACAATTTCCCATCTGTACAACAGGGTCCAATCTGACCTTGAACTCATTATGTACCCCAGGCTGGCCTTGAACTTGTGGCAATCCTCTGGCATTCTAAAGAGGGCCCTGTGGCTTAGTCTGGCAGCCCCAGAGCTAGAACATGGCTAGGCAGCTCCTACTGCTTAGAAAATGGTGGTTTTTTACTATACTCTAAATTCATTTTGCAGAGAAAACTGAGGCCCAGAATCAGATAGGGGTACATTCAAGCTATAGAACTGTAGGAATGAATTAAAAACGAATTTAGGGGCTTAGGATTTAGCTGAAGTGATACCATGCCTACCTTGGGAGCATAAAGGCTGGAGTTCAATCCCTGGTACCCACCCCCCCCACACACAGAGGAATGTTTAAAAAGAAACAGAAATAGGGCCGGAGGGTTAGCTCAGTGGTTCCAGTGCCTGCCTCGCAAGCGCAAGGTCCTGAGTTTGATCCCGGTAACCACACACAATGCTGGGCGTGGAGATTCACGCCCACCAGCAATCAGTACCACATACCACAGTGCCGGGCATGGTGGCTCACACCTGCAATCCCAGCACTCGGGAGGCAGAGACAGGCGGATTGCTGAGTTTGAGGCTTGCCTGGGCTACATAGTGAGCTCAGGGCCAGCCTGAACTACAAAGCGAGACCCTGTCTCAAAAAAAAAAAAAAGAAAAAAAGAAACAGAAATAATAGCACCATCTGCTTTTTTGTGGTGGTGGGGGGCTGAACCCTGGGAATGCTGAGTTGCATCCTCAGCCCTTTTTATTTTAAGACAGGGTCTCACAAAGTTGTTACATTGCCGAGACTGAACATAAACCTGTGATCCTCCTGCTTCAGCCTCCCAAGTGCCGGGACAACTCACCACCATAACTGGCTCCTGCCAGCTTCTGATATGACTGCCCTCCAGAGCTTGACAAGGTCACTTGTCCCTTGAGGGGAGACCACAGTTACGTGTCTCCCAAGTTTACTTCCTTCTTGCACTTCTGGCTGCAAGAGAACGGCCCCCAGGGGTGTCAGGTTGGCTGTCAGGTACAAATCAAAATCTGGGTCTTGGCAAGATTTCTATCTTAGGGAGTGGTGCCAGGGTGGAACCAGGGCTCTGTGCCCACCAAGTGGGCACTCATCACTGCTACCACCATGGAAACCAGTATGGAGAGTCCTCAAAACACCAAGACTAGGGCTGGAGCTTTAGTCCAGTGGTTCCAGTGCCTGCCCAGTAAGTACAAGGTCCATGGTTCAATTCCTGTAACCACATACAATACCAGCGTGGTGACTCACGCCACCAGCAATCAGTACCACATACCACAGTGCCAGGCGTGGTGGCTCACGCCTGTCATTCCAGCACTCAGGAGGCAGAGGCAGGAGGATTACTGTGAGTTCGAGGCTTATCTGGGCTATAGTGAGCTCGGGGCCAGCCCGAACTACAAAGCAAGACCCTGTCTCAAAAAAACAAAACAAACAGAAAACAATACAAATGAACACTAGAAGTCCTACTCAAGCCAGCTTTCCCCCTGCAGGTCTCTTCCTGAAAGACTTCAAGACAGCGAGCGCATCCGGTGCAGCGTGCCCGCCCAGGCTGACAGCAGCCCAGCTGGTGAGAGCTCAGGGTCGGGCTCGGCCGACAGGTCCGCGTGCAGGTGAATGGACAGAACATGCCGGGTGGTTCCACACACACGGCAGACTCAAGGATGACCTTGAGTCCTTGCAGGAAAATGGGTGCACGTTCAGATCATTGGGTGAAGTGAAATAAATCAGATGCACAAGCTTAAATTTCACATGGTTTCTCTTATATAAGAAACCCAAGGTATAAATGAATTTAGAAAACGGTGAGTTAGAAAACAGGGAGACAGATCTTTTGCAAGTGGGAGGGGAGCGGAGGGGGGCAAAAAGAATTCCGATGTGTTACATACGTGTAGCTGTTATGCACTGTAAATGTTCATCAATACAAAATCAGAAATAAATTCTCAGCACAGCAAGGCCCCACTGCCTAGCGGGTGGGGACCTGGCACCTGGCTCCGAGCAGGCGAAGCCCAGGCCGGGCGGAGTCTGCAGGCACCAGGGCAGGTCTGGCCTTCCTGGCTGGAGGACGGGCCGGAGCCCGGCGGCTTCCTGTGGGAACAAACGGCTCCTTTTTCGGGCTGTGATGCCACCGCCAGCCAAGGTGTTTTCCCGCTCGGTGGGAGGAGCGGCAGCGGGACCGAGACGGCCGGCGATCCCCCAGAATTCCAAACATTGTTCTCATAGCTGGGGAAGCGCCACCGCGGGCGGCTGCCACAGACACAGCGAGCTGCGGGAGGCTGCGGGAGCGGCGGCGGCGTCATAGGACAGGAATGCGAGGAATGCGCTCGGCTGACGGCGCCTCGTGGGCTGCTGGCCGACTGGGTGGGAAGCAGAGGGTCCCGCCTGGCACCCAAGGCGGCAAGTCTAGCCAGCTGCAGTGGCACACGCCTGTCATCCCAGCACTCGGCTGGAGGCAGAGGCAGGAGGATTGCTGCGAGTTTGAGGCCAGCCCAGGCTACACAGTGAGACCTGTCTCAAAAAACATGCAAAACCAAACAAAGAAGGTGGCAGGTCAGGGCCAAGGGCCGTGGTCCCCGGCCCAGGCGGGCTTCAGGATGGCCATGTGGCCACTGTTCTGTTCCGCACACCGAGCGCCTGCTGTGCACGCTCCTGGCCCAGGCCGGGGCAGAGCTGGGCGGCCGGCCCTGGGGACACCACAGCTCTGGGGTCCACCACGAAGCTCCCAGAGCCCACCCCATGCAAACCCCCGGGGTCACAGGATGAAACACACGGCGACTCTGCGACAGGAGGCCGGGCTCCGGGGTGGACTCTCTGGCCGACCTGGGTGGCTCTAGGAAGTGGCACCGAGGAGGCGTGTGACCTGGCCTGCTCCCATTTGTCACAGGAGGACAGGAGACGTGCTTCTGCCAGGCACCGTGCACGCTGGGGCATTCCTGGCCTCTGCCTGCTCCGTGCCAAGTGCTCCTGCCGTCAGGACAGCCACGCGTATCCCCGCATGTCACCAGTGTCCTCCTGGTGCAGGTCACTTGGCCAGAATGAAGGTCTAGCCTTCCTGGCTCTGGGTCTCCCAGAGATTCACTGCTTAGGGAACAGGGAATTGCCCGTGTGACAGGAATGTCCGCAGCAGCCCCCCTCTGCCAGGCACGGGGGCCCTGCCTCTCCTGGGGGCTGCTTGGTGACTTACGTCACATTCAGCCTTCTCAGACACCCAGGGAGGCATCCCAGTGCGGGCTCACGGTAGAGCTGGTGTCCCGAGAGGTTTCTGATGAAGTCCAGGTGACCACCATGACCTTGTGTGACCCCTCTTTGCCTTGAGTGTGGTGTGGGTGAGACCTGTCAGTGGGTGGGCTATGTATAGATTAACAGCAGGCTGGTTTTAAGAAGGGGTCCTTTGGGGTGGGCTTGGCCTAATTAGGTGACCCCTGGCTGAAGAAGGGCTTGCAAAGGGATTCTACAGGGTAGCTTTGTGGATGGAAGGTACCGCCCAGGAGCAAGAGGGAGGCCATTAGGAGCTGACAGCTCACAAGGGGCACAGTCCTCGGTCCTAAAGCTTGGAGGAAGCACATTCTCAAGCAATCCAAATGAGACTGGAGACTTCTGTAGGATGGCAGCCGGGGTCCCCTTTCCGTGGCACCCTGCAGGCTCCAGACCTGTAGAAGTATGGCTCACTCAGGTTACTTGAAGCTGAAGGGGTTGCTGAGTTTGTTATGAGGCGCTGCTAGCTAATACACAGGGCCGGGGTGGGGGGAATAGTTGGGTCTCACGAGCCAGCATGAGACTTAGATTCCTGTAAACAGGCTGTGAGTGCAGCACAGGCCCCTGCGTGGCACAAGAAGTCCACGCGTTCAGCTGGCGGGCCCCTGTCGGCTGTGCACCAAGGAGCTTACTCTGCTCCCCAGCCAAGGGTAACCAAGGCTTGCACAGCGGCCTGGGAGACATGAGCTGGGGAAACAGATGTGTCCTTAGAACAGATATGACCTTCATCTGCCTTTAAAACGTCCCGAGAGCCAGGTGTGGTGGCACACAGTCATCCCAACCCTCTAGGAGGCTGAGGCAGGAGGATCCCAAATTTGAACCCAGCCTGGGGAACCGAATAAGACCCTGTCTCAAAATAAAAAAAATAAATAAATAAAAAGGGCTGGGTATGTAGCTTAATGCAAAGGTCTTGGGTTCAATCCCCAGCGCTAAAAGGAAACAAAACCCAAAAACAAACTTCCTGGAGCAGAAGCCCTAGTGCATACAGTATCCGGAGGTCCCAGGTGCCTCCTCCCTCCCCCCAATCCCGCCCTTTACGACTAGCGCCACTAAAAAGTTAAGGAGGTTAAAATAAAAAGACCAAACAACGAAAATCTGCAGCCAGATCCTGCAAGGAACCCACACGCAGGGGTGGGGACACACCAGGCCTAAGCACACGGTGTTCGGAAACAAGAGGAGCGAGCGGTGTTTATAAAATCCAAGCCAAACAAACCGGACTGCAGCTCGCAGAGCTCAGGCTCCGCGGGGACGGGCTGATGGGAACAAGTTGCACCCGGACTGCAGCGGGTCACAGCTGGGTCCCGGGCTCCTCCTAGAGCCGGTGAGCAGCCTCGGGAAACCCCTGACGGAGGATGCTGGGGGCGGGGCGGGGCGGGGCGCGGGTCTCAGTGGGGCGGGTCCGGTTGCTGCTCGCGGGGTGGGTGCTTGTTTTGGTTGTTGTTAAGAAACTGCCGAACTCTTGCAGAGTGGCCGCTGTCCCTGCGGCCATGCAGGAGCCATTGGGAGTTTGCTGTTTCCCAGCGGCGGCAGGTACCGAAGTCCTGTTCTGACCCTTGGGGCAGTGCGTCTCCGCCTTCTACTGTGGTCATCTGGGTCTCCTGGCGAGGGCTGGTCCTGTCCCCCAAGGGTCATCCACGACATCTGCGGACATCTGTGGTGGCTGCCACTGGGAGCTTCTGGTGCCAGGCGGGCGGAGCTCGGGGAGGGCCTCGGAGCACAGCTGGCCTCAAACGGCCAGGGTCAAGGGGGACAGACGGTGGCTCAGACTTTGCAGAAAAAGGCAGAGTCCAAATCAGTCAAGGGCCGTGACCTTGAGGAATGCCAGGAGGGACACAGGGATGGGGACCTGCCAGCCCTCCGGTGCCCAGTGGGCCCGTGTGTCACCCATTGTGGCAGCTCACAGTGGGGAGACGTCTGCCTCTGGGGACGCTCGCTGCCATCCCTGAGCCCCTTGACCTCCCCACAACTGGGCGGCCCAGTACCAGCCAGAGTCTGTCACCTACACCTACGCCTCCAACAGCCCAGGGCCGGCTGCCCGGGCCTCTGCCGGGCCAGAGTCACGGGCCGGGCCGGGCCGGTAACCTCGTGGCTGGCCGGGGCGGGTGATGCCGGTTCCCAGGGAAGCAGCTCCCAGCTGCGAGAGGTCTTGTGACCGCCTGTCAGTGTGGTCCCTTTGTTCTCGGGCTAAATCGGTCCCTGGGCGGCTATATTTAGAAGGGGCCGCAGAAGGGGAAAGAAGGAGGTGCCCACGGGAGAGAAAAAAACGGACCAGCCGAGCAGACCCCGCAGAGCCCAAGAACGGGGCGGTTTGTTCTGCAGTGTGGTCCCCGGTGACAGAGGCTGACGAGGCGGGCTGGTCACCGTGGTTACGCAGCTGGACAAAAGGCTGCCGTCTGTCCTGTCCAGCCTGGCGGGGGTGGCTCTGCTCCCGCCTGGCTTGCAGGCCTGAGGGTGACCGCGGTCATGTGAGAGTTTGTAATCCTGGGAGTGGGGTAGGGAGACACAGCCACCGCCCCAGGCCTCTGTCACTTCTGCCCTGCACTCCCTGGCAAGGAGGAAATGTCGTCACCTTGGCCTTGTGCCAGGGCAAAGGGGCAGCACCAACCTGGACACTGTGCGACTCCCACAGGAGCTGAAGGGCTCGAGAGAGATGAAGGTACCCTGCTGGGCTTTCCCATCTCGGCCGGGACAAACTCCTACACAGCCTGCAAAGACTCTTCAGTGTCATGCCCTCGGGGTCTGCTGGTCACAATCACCCTCACACCACTAGGCTTTGCGAAAGCCCTTCTCGGCTTCCACACCCCTCCCTGAGTCTTTTTCGCATGGTAGCACTGTGGCTTCTGTAAGAAATCACAAAGTGATCGCACGGCCTCCCAGGGCTGAGTCCAGGCACTGGAGGCAGCGCTGCTCCCATTGAGGCTGAGGCAAGAGGATCTCTAGTTTGAGCCCCAGCAATGTGGCCGGTTTGAGCCTGGGCAGCCAGCAATGTGGCAAGATCTTCTCTCAAAATAAGTGAGTGTTTTCCAGGCACGGGCAAGGCCTTGGGCTCCATCCTTAGGACTTCAAAAATAAAAAGCCCTTTGCTGTAGCCACACTGGTGTCACCTGTGAAATCTGCCTCCCTCGAGGACTTCTCCAAAGGGGCCACTGCGCCGGGCCGTGGTGTCCAGTGTTAGCAGGTATCTGGGGACACTGGGGGCCAGAGCTCCATGCATGCAGCTTCCGAGTTATGTCTGTCCATCTGGGCTCCCTGGTGGCCTCTGCCCGAGATAAGCTCTGACAACTGTCGCGGAATCTCTGACAACGTGATGGAGCGTGTGGCCCACCGCAGGTTGACATCCCCTTTTCTCACCCGTTCAAATTCCATGACGCCTTTTCTTGCTCGTGTGGAAACGGGCCGAGCCTGGGCCAGCCCAGGAAGTGCAGAGGTCACCGTGGCTGTCACGGGGAAGAGCCTTGGGCGCTGGATTCAGGATCCCAGGCAGCTGGAGGGGTCGCACTTCTCGCGGGGCTTCTGAGGCGCTCTCTGGGAGGTGCTCCTCGGCCTGCACCCCAGCTCTGCGGCCTTCGCTGACAGGTGCGGGAGGCCCCCGAGGCCAGGGACCCTGGGTGTCTCAGGCACCCCGGGCTGCAGTGACTGAGCGGTACACGGGGCCGGGCTCTGCCACTCACAGCGCCTGAGGCGCAGGCTCGGGCCAGGGACCACGAGGGCCTTCCTCAGGTCAGCCACGGCGCCTTCCCCTGTGGAGGTGGGAGGAGCAAAGCATCCCTTTCCTCCCTGACTCCCTCTGGCTCTTCCTTCTGTTTCTTTTTGCTAGGGATGGAACCCAGAGCTACATTGCCAGCCCTTTTATTTTTCCCTGAGTTGCTAAGTTGCCCAGCCTGGCCTGAAACTTGTGATACTCCTGTCTCAGCCTCCTGAATAGCTGGGATGACGTGTTTAACCACGAAGCACAGCCTCAGTTTCCTTCCTCTTTAAGGCTGTGTTAGTCCACTGAGCGGGAGAACCATGCTGTGCGTGTGTCCATTCACCCCAAGGTCACCTTGTCCTCCCCACTTTGGGCTCTTGTGAGTCCTGGCCAGGAGCACTGTGTATAGGTCCCTCTTTACTTTTTAAAGCACACCATCCCCTGTACCTTCTCACCCATCTCCTGGCTGCTGTGACCGTCCCCTGCCTGGGAAAAGGACACTGGAGGGTTTAGGAGGCCTGAGCAGACTGAGGAGACTAAATGCTCTGTGATAGAAGAGCTAAGAGCTCAAGCCCCCCCCCCCCCCGGCCACGGTGGCCTTGTCTTTCCATGAGTCTCCCCACCTGTAAAATGGGGACAGTGAAGTCTGGTCCCCGGGACTCCTTCAAGAACAAATCCAGGCAGGGTGGTTGAGTCTGGGCCAAAGGAATGGCCCAGCGGCTGTTTGCTGAGGTGCTGGGTAGGGTCAGGGGACAGAGGAGCTGGAGAGACAGGCAGGGCACAAGGGCCATGGCCCAGTGGCCAGGGCACAGGACTTGCACAGGACCAGATCAGAGTGCTCAGCCTCAGCCACAGTCGGGGTGCAGCTGGTTGAGGCCATCGCTGGGGCTTTTTGTCACCATGTGGGCAGGTGTGATGGGGGTGGGGGGTGGGGGCCCGATCCCCACAGGCAGCCAGCCACGTGGCCCACAGCGGAACCCAGGCACGGTGGCACCTAAACCTGGCTGCGGGGCACCAAAAACCTCCTTCTGCTGCTAGGACTTCTCTGTTAGGACTCCGGGAACCACAAACCCAAACCCCACGTGAATGCAAAAAAGCCGTGTAGAGTATAAAATAACAAGTTGTTTTTGTCTTTTAACAAAATTAAAGATAGAATCTAGGGCTGAGGATTTAGCTCAGTAGCGCTGCACCTGTCTTGAACGTACAAGATCCTGAAAATCTAATAGGGCTGAATTTTTTTTTTTTTTTTTTGAGACAGGGACTCACCTTGTAACCCAGGCTGGCCTTGAGCTCACAGCGATCCTCCTGCCTCAGCCTCCCAAGTGCTAGGATGACTACATGTGCAACCATTCCTGGCTCACGCCCAATGTTTTAAGCACCCCCATAGTTTGTAGTTTTGTTCCGGAGACCTCAGGAATTGGGGGAGTATCCTGTGTCGGCCCCTCCAGGCCTGCTACTCAGGACCCTGCCTGCCCCAGATGACACAGCCACTGCTGGCCAGGCCACTTGTCCTTAAGGTTCCCAGTGTCCCCTGAGCCCAACGCACAGGCACTGCTGGCAGCCGCTGGCCTCCAGAGAGGCAAAGCAATGAGGAAGTCAGTCTGGCCAAGAAAGGCCTCCCCATTCCATACATGTTGGCAGACACCCCAGCAGGAAGCAGGTGACCTGGGGTAGAATCCCACTCTTTCTTTGGGTGGCACTGGGGATAGAACCCAGGGCCTCCACACTGAACTCCATCCCCAGCCCCTTTTATTGATTTATTTTTTATTTTGAGACAGGTCTCTCTAATTTGCTAAGGTGTCCCTGCTGGGTTCAAACTTGTGATTCTCCTGCCTCAGCCTCCCAGAGTGCTAGGACGATGGGTGTGTCCGCCACTCCTGGTGAGAAGACCACCCGATTCCTCTGTCCTTCCCGAAGCCACTGGGAGATGCGTGGAGATGAAGCAGCACTTAGACAGACACCCAGCGGGACTGAGAAATCACAAGGGAAGTTGGAAAATGCTCTGGGCCAAGAAGCAAAAATGCAACTGAAGCTGAGTGAGCGGATCCCCGAGACCAGGGCGTCCCCAGGGGGAAAGAGGGAAGATCTCGAAACCAGACCTCACCGGCCCCGGGGGACCAAAGAAGAGCTGGCGAACGAAACCCAGACACCAAAGGCAGGAAACAGTAAAGATGCGAATGGAGATAAGACCAAATGAAGAATAGAAAAGTAAGAATCCAAGAAACCAAAAGTAGGTTCTTCGAAAAGGCTCACAATCTTTTTTTTTTTTAAACCAAAAGATAAGTCACAATAACCTAAAGTCAGAGAGGAAAAGGAAATACTACTAATGACTTTACAGAAATCAAAAGGGTTGTAACAGAATGCCATGAACAATTTTAGCAAACAAATTCCAAACTCAGCAGCAGATGTGGAATAGCAAATTCCTAGAAATACACAAATTACAAACTTAGATGCTGTATGTTAAGCTACGTGTTTCTCCTTCCCCCTTAGTCTTTGGACAGAGTGTCTTACCGTGTAGTTCAGGGTGGCCTTGAACTCACTATGGACCCCACTCTGGCCTCCAACGATGGTCCTCCTGCCTCAGCCTCCCGAGCGCTATACTGGTTCAATGCTTTTAAAATACTTATAGCCTGGTTTCATCCTTACAATATTGGTGTCAAGTGGAGAGCATTATGTTCATGATGGAAGGCAACAGAGTTTCCTCAAAAGTGGTGGGGGCACTTAAACAGGCTGGGGTTCCAACTCCTTTTGGGGAACAAACTTCCCCGAGTGTCATGAGCACGTGAAACTACATAGCTTGGTGGGGAAGGAGGGGTATGGCTC
>PVIC010008187.1:31668-48948 GCA_004025085.1 Thryonomys swinderianus
GCTGGCCCTGAGCTCACTATGGTGCCCAGGCAAGCCGCCGCGAACTCAGCAATCCTCCTCTCTCTGCCTCCCGAGTGCTGGGATTACAGGCGTGAGCCACCACGCCCAGCATTATATGTGGTTACCGGGGATTGAACTCAGGTCCTTGCGCTTGCGAGGCAGGCGCCGGAACCACTGAGCTAACCCTCCGGCCCCCTAAAAGAGAGTTTTACTAAGTTGCCAAAGACCACGGTCAAACTTGCAGTCTTCCTGCCTTGCAGCCTCCCAGAGGGCTGGGATGTCAGGAGTGTGGTGCGGATTTTATTTTATTTTTTATTTTTTTGCTTTTTGAGACAGGGTCTTGCGTTGTAGTTCAGGCTGGCCCTGAGCTCACTATGGTGCCCAGGCAAGCCGCCGCGAACTCAGCAATCCTCCCGTCTCTGCCTCCCGAGTGCTGGGATTACAGGCGTGAGCCACCAAGTCCGGCATTGTGGTGTGCGGTGTTGATTTGTTGGTGGGTGTGTCTCTACGCCCAGCATTATATGTGGTTACTGGGGATGGAACTCAGGACCTTGCGCTTGCGAGGCAGGCACCGGAAGCACTGAGCTAACCCTCCAGCCCCAGATTTTATTTTACTGAAGTTTTTTTGTTTGCTTGGTACCAGGAATCGAACTCAGGGCCTCATGCTTGCCAGGGAGACACTGTAGCGCTGAGCTACATCCCCGGCTCCTTCTTTTATTTTTGAGCAGTCTCACTTTCAGTTTGCAGTACAGTTTGGCCTTGAACTCCTGCTGCAGCCCAGGCTGGCTTTGAACTCTTGACTCTCCTGCCTCTGCCTGCCAAGTGCTGGGACAATTTCTCTGCTTGGAATCTTGGCTTTGCTTTTTTTGTTTGTTTGTTTTTGTTTTTTCTTTTTTACTCCCAGAATAAGGAAAGAAGGGTGAATGTTTTCTTCCCGAACTTGTATTATTCCATTTCAGGCTCGGGGGCCCAACAGAGTCCACAACATAGCCTGTTCCAAGAGAAGAAAAACAAAACCCTCCGGAACCAAGCCTTCCCTGCTAGATCTGGGTGCTTTTCCATCGCTGCTTTCTCCTTTTATGTTGGCCACATGCTGGGGCAGGAGAGGTGGAGACTGAAGTTGGGGGCAAAGCCATTAACCAGGGCAGGGGTGACAGGTACATGGGTGGGGTGGGATGCTGGGGGGTGGGGTGAGCGGATACCCTGTCCCTCGGGCCGCAGGCCAGTGCCGGCCTCCTGTTTCTGCACAGAGCCTGGAGGGCAGCAGAGGCCTCCTACCAGGGTCCCCTCTGCATGACCGGTGGCGGTGACACTGCCCCACCCTGTGAGGTCAGCGCGGCCCAGCCCAGCTGACTTCCTGCACAGCTCCGGAAGCCAAGCTCACATGGCCGCGGCTGCTTCCCCGTGGCCCGGAGGTCCCTGTGGTCTCTGAGAGCAGCCCGGCCCCTCTTCCTTTACAAATGTTTGCTGTTCCACAGACTGACAGGGTTTTTCCAGAGACACAATAGGAGCCACTCCTGGGCCGGTGCTTTCCAGGACGCTCTAGGCCTCAGCAGGCAGCAGAGGCCAAGGAGACCAGGTGTGGTGGGAGCTCGGGGCTCAGCTCAGGAAGTGGGGCTGGGGTGGCCCAGGGCTCCCACTCCCCTTGTGTTGGGCATGCTGGGGCCGGGCACGGCCTGTGGGGTGTCCCAGGCACTACAGGTGTTTCCCAGCCTCCACCTGCCCCGTCCAGGGCTCCCACAGTGGTGACGGACACTCATGTCCCCAGAAGGCCGAGACCTCTGGGAATGCAAACTCACTCTGCCTTAGAGGAAGGGCTGGCGAGACACGGGCAAATAAGGCACTGAGTGCCGACACCATAGGACCCAATCTCCTGCTGAATGTATTAAAACTTCAGACTTCAGCCGGGCACGGTGGTGCAAGCCTCTCATCCCGGCTTTCTGGAAGCTGAAGCAGGAGGATCAAAAGTTTAAACCCAGCCTGGGCAACTTGGCGAGACTGTGTCTGGAAATTAACACAGGCTGGGAATGTAGCTCGGTGCAAAGCCCTGCGGTCTACCTTGGGTCTTCCCTGCAAAAGAGAAGCTACGACTTCCTCTGTATATCACTAGCATGTCTGCCCAGGCGGGGGTCTCCTTCCAGGGCCCTCAGAGTGATGTGAGTTTCCAGCCTGCAGCCTGGACTCTGTACTTCACAGATTCGAGCTCATTTTATGTCATTCACTGTGGGCTACTGTGGGTTCTTCAAGCTGTTTCTGACTTTTTGGCGGCGCTGGGGGTCAAACCTGGACCTTATCACTGAGCTACAGAGCAGACCTTGTTCTTTCTTGGGACAGGGTTTCTGGGCTAGAACTGGCGATCTTCCTGCCTCAGCCTCCCAGAGTGCTGAGATGACCAGCATGTGCCACTATGCCTGGGGTTCCGCACCCCTTTCTTGCTCACCCTGAAAGGACAAGGAGGGAAATGCCAGAGTCCCTGTTTACTTGCCTACGTGCAGGGCCATGGAGACCCGTGTGTGCGAGCCGGAGTGCAGGCCAGGCCCTGGGTCCTCTGGCTTTCCTTGCAGCCCGCCTGCTGGGCCCCATCTTTCTCAGAAGTAAAGCTCGAGATCTCAGAGAAAGGTCCTGCAGGGGCTGCCCACCTCCTGCCAGAGCTGCTGCCTCGCAGCCACTTCCGCTTTTGCTGGCCTCTGCCCCCCGCAGGCCGGGGAGGTCTATTTTTAAGTCCCGCTAGGAGCTGCCCCGATGGCATTTTCCAGCCCACCGATCAGGAGCTACAGCGGTAAAGGGTCTGGCAGAGGCTGGGTGGCCCTGATGGCTGCAGACAGACGCCAAGGGAGCCAGGGTCTCGCTCTGGGCACTGGGGACATCGGGGCCAGGTGTTCTCTCGGGACTCCAGGTGCTGAGCAGCGTCCCTGGTCCCCACCGGCCCTGCGTCCCGGGGGAGGGCCACACGTGTCCCTCGGGGGCAGGATCACCCTCGATGCCCTGCTTAAGAGTTAAAAGCCCCATGGCAGCGCCGAGCTCAGCACTGGCGTGAGGCCTGGCATCCCTACTCTCCTGGCCTCGCCTCGTGCCCTACAGCCCATGCAGATGGCATAGCGACATCACAAAACACGAACCGGAAGAAACCCAGGTTGGGGGGCAAGAAGAGGGGGAGTTAGCGCAGCGCAGAGGATCGCTGGTTGTGTGGCCCCCGTCTCGTGTACATTTTCATTCATTAACTTTTGAGACAGTGTCCTTAAGTTGCTAGGTTGTCCATGCTAGCCTTGAACGGGGGCTCCTCCTGCCTCAGCCTCCTGAGGAGGGGGATGACACACGTGGGCCCCTGCCCCTGGCACTAGCTCGTTTTCATGTGGGTCAGTTTCAGCTGAAGAAAAGAGTATGTGTCGGTTCTGCTGGCTGAAGAGCATCTCTTCCGGCCTTATCTGCTCAGAAGCTCAGACCGTACCCTGCTGGCTGTGGACCTCCACACGAGCGCCTCCTGCATTTGCGGCCTTTTGCAAGCAGGGGGAGAGGGAAGGGCTGTCTCGAGAGACTTTGCAGCCACACTGGACCCCTTCAAAGTACACGACCCAAAGGCCTCCGTGTCCACACGGAGCTGGGCAGCCATCACCATGATCCAGAACTTCCCATCCCCGGAGAGAAGCCCTGGCCCTACAAGCAGGCAGCCCCTTCCCTGGCATCTGCTAATCTGGTTCCCAGTGTCACCTGTTCTGGACATTTCAGCCGGTGGGGTTTGATTGATTTATTTATGTTTTGTGGGCCTGGGGATTGAACCCAGGACCTCTGCACTGAGCTACAACCCCAGTCCTCCCCACCCCCGACTCATTTTGTTAAATTTTGTATATGTGCTGCCGAAGCGAGCACATCATTTTGTTAAATTTTGAGGCAGAGTCTTGCTAATCATGAAGCTGCCCAGACTGAGCTTGAACTTGTGATCTTCCTGCCTCAGCCTTCCAAAGTGCTTGATGACAGGTGTGTGCCACCACATCTGGCTGAGGGTGGTGTTTTAAGCCGGTGTAACTCCTGCAAAAGCAATTAGTTTTAGATAGTTGTTCCAGCACATTTCCACAAAACCTGGAGCGTTTATCTCTTGAAGGAATATTATGCAGTAGCGAAAAGGATAAGGTACTGTCTGTCCTCACCTGTGACATTCTGGGGAGGATTATGCCGATCAGAAAGAAGTTGGTTCCTTCGTTTATTTTTTTAAATTTATTTTTTGGTTGCTCCTTTTATTACCAGGTATCACAGAGCCACAGCAATAAGGCTGGGGTGCGTCTGGTCCCGTTTCCTCACAGCTGCGTGTTCCTTGACAAGTCTCTCCGTGTCTTCTGCAGAGAATGATCTAAACGTGGACTGTTTACACCCACTTGCTTGTGCAACAGGACGAATACAGTGTGGAGGGACCGGAAGGGCACAGCGCAAATGTGATGGACACGGGTGTCAGAGAGCAGCTGTCGGGAGCGGCGTGAGCCCTGGGTTCTGTGGCCTGGTGGAGCTGACAACACTGGGGAGGCTGCATCATCATTCTCACATGGAGCCCAGTTTAGGGGCCCTTTTCCACTGCTGGGGGCCCTATAGTCCCTGCCGCTGACCGCCATAACATTAATCCTGACAGCACAGTCAACAGTATACACGTGTCCCGAGGGGAACAGCAGGGACCTGGAGGCTGCAGCTGCAACTTTGCTCTCTCTTTTCTCACCTTAAAAAAAAATATTAGTGTTTTTAGCCAGGCACCATGGTGTACACCTGTCATCTGAGCACTCAGAGAAGCTGAGGCAGGAGGATCTCAAGTTCCAGCTGAGCTGGGGGAATTTAGCAGCTCCTCTAGACCCTGTCTCAAAATAAAAGAGTGGGGGTGGCTGGGAAGGTAGCTCCACGTGAAGGCCCAAGTTCCACCAAGGGGGAAACGGTGCTTGGTGTCTTTGTTCTCAGCCGTCCTTTGAGACCTTCCCCTGGATCCCATCCAGAATGCTGCTGGCCTGTGGCCAAGGCAGGAGCGGCGGCTGCAGACTCACACATATGCAGACACGTAGATACACGTCGCACACACTCCAGCTTCCGCAGCCAAGGTCCTGGGGCCGCGGGGCCCTGAGACTGAATTTTCCAGCTCACGGTAGTGGCGGCCAGGCAAGCCTCTGGTGGCGGCGACTGCGACGTGCCGGCCTGCAGCCCAGGCAGTGACCGCAACCAGCAAGCCCTGATCCCGGCCGAACCCTCCCCGGGCCGCGCGCGACTCTGGAAATCTGCCGGGCCGCTCAGAGCCAGGCGCCGGGAAGTGGATTTGGCCACAATTCCTTCCCTCTCACTCCTGTCACTGGGACCCTCCTGCCACAGAGCTCAGCTAAATCCTGGAACTTCGTCAGCAGGGTGGAGACAAAGGCCGCCTGGGGGTGCTGGGCAGAGAGGTCTGGGGCAGAGAGACCTGGCATCTCCCTGGGGTTGGAGGATCCGGTTCTTGTGTCCCTGCTGGCTGTCGGCTGGGGACATTCTCAGGACCCTGCAAAAAGGATCTGGCCCTGACTTCGTGGACAGCAGCAAGCAGAGTTTCACCAAGCAACTGCTAAAACAGGATCTTTTAAAATGTGACCCAGCCAATAATCCCAGCACTTGGGAGGCTGAGGCAGGAGGATCACCATGAGTTTGAGGCCAACCTGAAGTACACAGTGAGATCCTGTCTTAAACAAACAAAAAGGTGGATGGGTGGATGGAGGAGGTGGGGAAAGCAAAGACCCGGCTACAGGCTAATGTTCAGGTGCAGCTTGTGCTGAAGACCCCTTGTTAACACCTGCTGGGCATGTTGTCTTTGGTCAGCACCTCTGCAGAGGTCCCCACACCGAGCTCCTGCCCGGAACAACACTGCCTTTCTTGCCCTATCTTGGTCTCGGCCTGGGCTCTGATCCTGCTGACAGCTACCCAGCCCGCCCCCGGGGGAGGGCATGACCAGAGAGGCAGGACAGCTCGGCCTCGGGCGATACAGCTGCCTGGCGGGAGGGAGGTGCACCACAGCTGAGCAGAAGTCATTCAGGCTGTGTCGCAGGTTTGTTTTTACTTTTTATTTTTGAGACTAAGTCCCTGAGTTGTCCGGGCTGGGGTTGGACTTGTGGCCCGCCTGCCTCACGCTCCTAGAGTGCTGGGAGGACAGGCGTGCCCGCTGTGCCCGCCGTGTTTTCTATCTGCCTGAACCCCTCCCTGGATGCTTCCTCCCCCGGTGAGTCAGAGCACACAGAGAGCCACACGCACTGCGCTCCCGGCTGGGAGCCGTGAGCTCCTGCTCAGCGGGGCTGAAGGAGCTGTTCGCAGCGGATGCCCGGGGCTTTGTCATGAGTTGGCCTGCACGGGCTGCTGGAGGGCACCTCTGTGCCGCCCCATTCACTTGTGGCCCCGATTCCTCTGCGGACACAGTAGGCACCGGGGCCAGGTGTGGCGTTCTGGGCACTGCAGGGAGCTCAGCGGTAGCTGCCATCTGTTCTGGGCCAGGGGCTCCTGAGCCAAAAGTCACAGCCCCACATGTGTCTGGTGGGGAACCCCATGTCTAAGGACTTTCGGGGGGCACATGGCAGGGAGGGGTGGATCGGGGCCTCGAACCCTTGTCTTGTGCACCTGAGCATTGCGAGCCCAGCCTGACCTCCTGCGTGGAAAACCACAGGCTTGGCCCTGGGCCAGCAGCGGAGTCTGGGAGAAGCCAGGAAACGGCCGGGAGGCGGAGCAACGGTTCAACGGAAAAACATCCCAGGAATGCAAATCGCTCCCTCAGCCTGGCCCGCGGGTCCTCATCCCGCTCCTTGGAGCCTGCGCGGTGGGTCCAGCTCCTGCCCACTGGCCCATGCCCGCCGCGGGCCTCTCCCAGCTGGGCTGGCCCCTGTCACGTCACTGCTTTCCTGGCTCAGGGGACCCAGGTGGGCAGCGGGGCGGCGGACACACGCCGGGTGCCAGCCCGAGCAACCCCCGAGGCGGTGGCAGGTGCCTGGCTGAGGTCACAGGGGCACGAGGGAGTGCTGGGACCGCAGGCACCAGAGTCTGCGAGCATTTACAAGAAGCAGGCAGGCGGGCGCGGGGAGGGCTAGTGGCCACCACCTGTCACCTCCCGGGGACACAGGGGGCCAAAGCACAGCTGGTCGGGGATTCTGCGGGGAGCAGGTGCCAAGGTGGTAGGGGGCCTGTGTCACAGCGGGCAGGCGCCTTCCTGTGCAGCATGCAAATGACCATCATGATTGCCCTGCTTCTTGTCAATCCTGAGACATTGCCACCAAGTGCCACAAAGAGAGCCTGGGGTGGCCCTGAACACCGCAGGAATTTGTCCCCTCACTCCGGGGCCCAGATGTCTGAGAGCAGGGTCTGTACAGGGCCGCGTGCCCTCCAGAGGTGGGGCGCTTCCTCCCTCCTGGCCGCCAGCCCCAAGCAGCCCCCGCCCCGCCCCCACTGGACTCGCCAGGATCCCAGACCCCACTCAGCACAGGCTCACCCCGGTCAGTGGAGCAGATGGGGGGGCACCATGTCACACTGTGGTGCCAACTCCAGCCCCAGATGCCAGCAGCTGTTTCTTCGTCTCTGCCCCACGAGAGAAGACACGAGCCAGTGTGGCTCACCTCTCTCCTCATCCGCCCCAGTGCGAGACAGAGGAAGATGTGATCTGAGGGTGTAGAGAAATCCACTCAGTCCCTGTCCCCACAGCACTGCCCAGGACAGACATTGTCCTCCCTCCTCACAGAGATTTTTCTTTTTTTTGAGACAGGGTCCTGCTTTGTAGTTGAGACTCACTGGGTAGCCCAGGCAAGCCTTGAACTCAGCGATCCTCCTGCCTCTGCCTCCAGAGTGCTGGGATGACAGGTGTGAGCCACCACGCCTGGCTCCGTGGGGTTTCTCAGGGATGGAAAGTGGCCTTGGTCCAGGTGCAGATTGAGTGACCAATGTTCGCTCTTGTGGAAACTGCCCAGGATGGGTCCTGGGAGGCCGTGGCTGAGCCCCTGGGTCTCAAACTGCAGGGGGGAACCGGTCTGAGGCACAGAGTAGGATGTGGAGACCCTTGGGGTCCCCAGAGGTGCCTGAAGATGACAGCAGATGTACCCAGGTGCTGGTCACCATGCGGTCTGTGTCCCATTCCGGGGGGGACAGATTTTCCTGCACCCCAATTAGGTGAGCACCCTATTTATGAGCATGTGCCACCACACCTGGCTTCAAAATATATATATATATATATTTTTTTGCTTTTTGGAGACAGGGTCTCGCTTTGTAGTTCAGGCTGGCCCTGAGCTCACTATGGTGCCCAGGCAAGCCGCTGCGAACTCAGCAATCCTCCTGTCTCTGCCTCCCGAGTGCTGGGATGACAGGCGTGAGCCACCATCAAAATATATTCCTACTAAATGCCTAGACCTTTAGCACTGTAAGGTAGGAAAATCAATACGTCAGACAGCAACATAAACATACACATATAACGTGAGTGTGTGTGCATTTTTATCAAATAATCAAATGACAGAGAGGGACAGACAGACAGACACAGAAACAGGGACTAAAGTAACTTAGAATTATGAACCATGACCCATTTAAGCCTAAAGTAGTGGTTCTCCTGCTATCGTGGACCTCTGACTTACAACCTCAATTTGTTCCCCAGGGCTTGCTGTAACTCACATTGGTGAACTGCCTTCTGTCTCTCTCCTGTATAATTTTAAACCACACTTTCTTCCAAGCAGATCTCAGTGTCCTTAGAGAGACACTGGCCCAGGTTTTCTCAATTAACACCACACAGGAAAGGATGTTGTCATGTTTCCTTCCGGAGCTCTGGGAGGGTTCGGTCTGTACGTGAGGCCACCCGGAAGCATAACTGATGCCATTCAGGTCTTCATGCAAGAATGTTCATAAGTTAAAACTAAAATTCTGGTTGTAACCCAAGTTCTTCGTATGTCAAGCCAGTCGTAACTCAAAGGTCCACTATATTTCTCAATCTTTCCAATCATCATTGAAACTACACATAAAAGAGAAGAAGGCAAGCAAGAGACAAGGTAGCACGGTTATCTCGACAGTGGGTTACACCCCTGGCCCTTACTACTCTGAGACAGGGTCTCACCCAGGCTGGCCTCAAACTTGAGATCCTCCTGTCTCAGCCTCCTGAGTCTCTGGATCACAGGAGATCACCACAGAGCCCAGTGTCTGAATATTTTAAAACAAGGTGCCTGTTACATTTATAAACAGAAGCTTTATAAACTTTTGATTATGGCAAAACCTGAACTTCCATCTCCTTTATAGATAGTGGAGCTGGTGTTGGCCCGCTATGGGGACTCAGAGCCCGGCAGGAGACTCCGGAGGGACAGGGGCACAGGGTGACGCCGTCCCCAGCTGCGAGGCCCCGTCGGTGTGAGTTCCCACCCTCCAGGGCGGAGTCACAGCCCCTGATGAGTTTCGCATCTGTGCAGAGGCCCATAAACACACTGGACAAGGCCAGCGGGAGTCCAGGATGCTGGGAGGGTTGTCCCAACACCCGGTGGTCAGGGCACCTTCACCTCTTTCCTCAAGGAAGAACATAACAGCCTCCGACCTTCACGCCTTTGTCTATTCTCTGTCCTGAGGATGGAACCCAGGCCTTTGCACTGAGTGCTTTCCGGCCCTTTTTATTTTTTATTTCAAGAGAGAGTCTCCAATCTTCAGTCGTGCCAGTCACTAATGTCCCCAGACTTCGCGCAGTATACCCTGGGGCCCCGGATTGGGAAGCTTTACTGTGGCACTATGTCACAGCACAAAGACACTTCCCGAGAGCCAGATTTAGAATCTCTGCTTGGAACCCTGGCATGGTCGTGCACGCCTGTCAAACCAGCACTCAGGAGACGGAGACAGGAAGATCGCTGCCAGTTCAAGGCCAGCCTGGGCTACATGAGTTCAAGGCCAGTAGGAACTACGTGGAGAGATCCTGTCTTTATAAATAAATAAATAAGACACCCAACAAGGATCTCCGCTCGGACCAAACCACCTTCAGCCGGAGACCAGGTTGCTCCTGCCTCCTGGCCCCTCCTGCCCTTCCCGCCTCTGCCCGGGAAACGAGGGCTCCCACAAATGAGCCCGAGGCTCGGGATGGGTTAGCAGATGGACAGATGCCCTCCTGTGTGACCTCCTCTGATGAGCATCGCAGCTGCAGAGACGGTGCTGCAGAGCCTGGGAAAGATGCCCCCCCAGCCTTCAGATCCGACGTTGCCCTGGGATCACAGGGAGGGGGACTGGGCATCCTCACCAAGGCCGGGTGCAGACGGGCAGCTTCCCGGCTGGACGCTGTCTGGGGCTTTGCAGCAGCGCGCTCCAGGGGGTGAGAGAAGGGGCGGCTGGGGCCTCGGGCTCCTGGGCCCAGGTGGGCGCCTGGGGTACACAGACAAAGGCTGGCCCTGCCCAGGGCTCTCACCCAGCACCGGGCACTGAGCCAGTGTCCCGGGCACTGTGGGTCCTGAGCCGCTAGTGTCCCTGGTCTCTGCTGGCCCGGGCCAGGATCTCCTGTGTGTGACAGCCACAGATGTGTCCAAACACCACCCAGTGTCCCTGGGCCGGGGGAACCCATGGACCCAACAGCCCTGCACCTTGACGACTCTGCCTGGTGAGGCCCCAGACGCTGCCCAAGGTGATATCCACACTCAAGTGTGCAGGGCCGAGTGCTCGGGCCCGGGAGCTGGGTCCCCCGGTCACACGCCTTCAGGACTGTGTTCTGCTGTCTGCTGGGAGTAAGGAGTAAGGATCGTATTTCTTTTTCTTTTTTTTTTTTTGGTTTTTGGAGACAGGGTCTTGCTTTGTAGTTCAGGCTGGCCCTGAGCTCACTATGGTGCCCAGGCAAACTGCCGCGAACTCAGCAATCCTCCTGTCTCTGCCTCCCGAGTGCTGGGATGACAGGCGTGAGCCACCAAGTCCGGCATTGTGGTATGCGGTGTTGATTGTTGGTGGGCGTGTCTCCACGCCCAGCATTCTATGTGGTTACCGGGGATCAAACTCAGGTCCTTGCGCTTGCGAGGCAGGCACTGGAACCACTGAGCTAACCCTCCGGCCCTATCGTATTTCCTTTTGCCAAATAATGAACACAGGGTCCCTCCCTGGGCATTGTGCCGAGACATGGGTCTGGGTCCTTCCACTAAGCGTCCATCAGTGGCTGAGTGAATAAAGGGACCGCCACACATACGCCCATGGAGTATTATTCAGCCATAAAAAAGAACGAAACCCTCTCACTCGCAACAACATGGAACTGCTAGACACTGTGTTTGAGGGAAATAAAGGAGGGACAGAAAGACAAACGCCACCTGCTCCCACCACACTGGCACGGAGAACGTGAAAAACTGTCATCATGGAAAAGCTGAGGATAGAATAGTGGTTACCACAAGTGGGGAGCACAGGAGAGGGCGGGGCGGGGAGGTGGGGACACACTGACTGGGGACTATGTTATGGTTAGATAGGAGCAGGAAGTAGCCTAGCATGGCAGCGTGAACTACTTTTTTTTTTTTTTTTGAGACAGGGTCTCACTTTGTAGTTCAGGCTGGCCCTGAGCTCACTATGTAGCCCAGGCAAGCCTTGAACTCAGCAATCCTCCTGCCTCTGCCTCCCGAGTGCTGGGATGACAGGCGTGAGCCACCACGCTGAGTGCGAATTTGTAATCTCAGCACTCAAGAAGGCCGAGGCAGGGGTTTACAAGATCAAACACAGCCTGGACAACTTAGTGACTTAGCAAGATCCTACCCCAAATTTTTTAAAAAGGGGAGGGGTGAGGCTAGAGATGTAGCTCAGCAGGAAGGAGTGCATAAGTCCCCCTAAACTCACCCCACCTGCTGGCCTCAGATACTCTTATGGTTCCCTGGAGAAGGACTCCCCAGGTTCTCGGATGTCATGGGCGGGGCCACCCCGCTGCTTGGAAGTGACCAGGAATCAGCTAGTCATGGCTCTGGTCGTGTGCAGACTGGGGCAGAAATGTCCAGCACCCAGTGTCCCCACACCAGCCCGCCCCTGGCTTGGGCCACTGTCCTCCTGAACTCCCTAAAGTACTTTTTGTTTTTGATTTCTGCTGGGAAAAAAAAAAGCCAGACAGGAGGTCCTGGGAGTTCTCAGGCATGACCCCAAGGGTGACAGGTTGCATAATTAAGGTTAATATTACAATTATTAACTATAGTTATCGTGGGCTTGGGTGGCAAGGACAGAATACTATTGGTAGTGTGGCATTAACAACAGACATTTGTTCTTCTCTTTTCTATTTCTTTCACTCAACTCCTTGAGCTTTTTTAAAAGATCTTAATTCTTTTTATTCCTTTTCCCCTTTCCTTCCTTCCCGGTTACTCCTTCATCTGCAGATCTCTTCGCCATTGGCAAAAAAATCCCTCTATTCTCTATTGTTTGCCTTTTAATTTGTTTTAAAAATTTCAGGGCCTGCTGGGCGTGGTGGCTTGTGCCTGTCATCTCAGCACTTGGGAGGCAGAGGCAGGAGGATTGCTGAGTTCAAGGCTTGCCTGGGCTATATAGTGAGCTCAGGGCCAGCCTGAGTGAGACCCTGTCTCAAAAAAAAAAAAAAAATTCAGGACCTTTGGTGGCAATGCACGTTTGTCATCCTAGGACTTGGGAGGCTGAGACAGGAAGATTCCCATGACTTCAAGGCCAGTTTGGGCTACATAGTGAGACCCTGTCTCAAAAACAAACAAAGAAACCAAAATAAAAATTATTTAGGTTTTGGGTTTCTAAGAGAAACCATGGTATCTTGAAATTTGAGGGTCTGATTTATTTAATATTATGGTCTCAAGGTGCATCCATTTTCCTATAGATGACTGAAGTTTATCCTTCTTTACATAGTACTCCATCGTGTGTCTGTGGCACATACTCTTTACCCGTTCACCTTTTGAAGGACATGTGAGCCACTTCAGAATTCAGCATTATGAATTGTGCTGCTCTGAACATGGGTGCATGTGCGTCACTGTAACATGCTGTCTCTAACTCTGGGGAAGATGCCTAAAAGGGGGACAGCTGGGTCAAATGGAATTTTTAGTTTTAGTTTTTTGAGACTTCTCCACAGTGGTTGTGCTAGTTTCATTCCCGTCGGCAACGTAGAAGGGCTTTTTCTGCTCCAGCCTCTCCAGCACTTAGTATTATTTGATTTCCAGACGATGGGCCATTCTTTATGGGGTAAGATGGAATCTCAGTGTTGTTTTAATTTGCATTTCTCTAATGGCCAGCAATGTTGGCCTTTTTCCTTCTATTTATAGGCCATTGTACTTCCTCTTCTGAGAAATGTCTATTCATTTCAGTTGCCTATTTTCTGAATGGGTTTTTTTATTTGGTTGGATCTGATTTTTTTGAAGTTCTTTGTAAATTCTAGCAGAGAAGAAGGAGCGCTTTTTTTTTTTTTTTTTTTTTTGTGGTACCAGGAATTGAACTCAGGATCTTGTGCTTGCCAGGCAGGCGTGGCATCACTTAGCTATATCCCCAGCCTAGCTAGCTGTTTCTTTTCTCATTTAATAGGTTGTCTCTTCCTTTTGCTTCCCTCTCTGGGGAAGAAGCTCTTTAATTTGGTACAATTCTGTTTGCAGATTCTTTTTTTTTTTTTTGCTTTTTGAGACAGGGTCTCACTTTGTAGTTCAGGCTGGCCCTGAGCTCACTATGGTGCCCAGGCAAGCCACCGCGAACTCAGCAATCCTCTTGTCTCTGCCTCCCGAGTGCTGGGATGACAGGCGTGAGCCACCACGTCAGGCATTGTGGTATGCGGTGTTGATTGTTGGTGGGCGTGTCTCCACGCCCAGCATTATATGTGGTCACCGGGATCAAACTCAGGACCTTGAGCCTGCAAGGCAGGCACCGGAACCACTGAGCCAACCCTCTGGCCTGTTTGCAGATTCTTGATACTGTATCTTGTGCATTTGAGGCTGTTCTGAAAGTTCTTTCCTGTCCTGTGTCTTGAAGAATTGTACCTACTTTCTCTTCCAGCAAATGAAGTGTTTCTGTTTTAATATTCATGCCTCTGATCCATTTTGATTCTGGGGCCTGGTGAGAGATAGGGGTCCGGCTTCTGTCCTTTGTCTGCACAGCAGCTTCCTGGAACCATCTGTCAGAGAGGCTGTCCCTCCTCTGCTGAGTGCTTTGCCCAAGAACAGATGGCTGAATGTGCCTGGGGTTGTTTCTGCACCTTCTGCTCTGTCGCACTCATTCGCATATCAACAGTAAATCCCTTCCTTCCTTCCTTCCTTCCTTCCTTCCTTCCTTCCTTCCTTCCTTCCTTCCTTCCTTCCTTCCTTCCTTCTTTCCTTCCTTCCTTTCTTCCTTCTTTCCTTCCCTTCCTTCTTTTTTCATTTCCTCTGGCACTGGGGTTTGAAGCCAGGGTGTTTACACCAAGCTCCATCCTCAGCCTTTTTTAAATTTTTTGGAGACATGGTTTCATTAAATTGCCCAGGCTGAGGTGGAAACTTGAAATTGTCCTGCCTCAGCCTCCCAGAGAGCTGGGATGACAGTCGAGTGGCGTCACACCTGGCTTGGATATTCCCTTCTTCAGTTCTGGAGGCCGGAAGTCTGAGGCCGGGAGTCTGGGACAGCCGGGGGACATGGGTTCTGCCTGGCTGGCCCTGTGTGGTGGGCTGGTAGCCAGGGGCTGAAGACATCCTTTCATTCCTGGGTCGGAGCGCGGTCGCCTTGAATGGTAGCCGCCCCTCGTGCTGCGTCTTCACGCGGCCTGCAGAGCTCTGGCCGCTTCTTCTGAGGACACTGATGCCCCGGGCTTGGGCTCAGGAACTCATCCAAACCTGGTCACGGTAGTGTAGTGCGGAGGCCTCCTGCGTTCCAAGGCAGGCCCTCGGGAGGGGACGGGAGGGGACAACTCTGTCCTCGTACTGCGTTTGTTCAGTGCCAAGGTCCTACTCAGGGTGGTGGGAGGCGGCCACGGGCCTGTGGAGGGGACACTGTTCTGCGTGGCCCTCCCGTCACTCCTCGGCTTCCTGGCTGCTCTGAGGAGTGCTTCCGCTCCTCCGCGTCTTCCACCCCCTGGCAGCTGCCGACCACGGACTGACTGACACCTCAGAGACCATGAGCCAAAGTCAACTTTTCCTCCTGACAGTGGCGCACGTCAGGGATTTGGTCCTGGTGGACAAAAGCTGACCCATACACCTTCCCCTCTGAACCCTACCCCATCGGGAACAGGAAATCAACACTGACTTTGGTGGGGCCACACTCAGTATGGGCAGGAGTGTGGCTCAGGGGTGCGCACATCCCCCGCGGGCAGGGGCTCTGCATCCCCTCCCTGGCACTGAGAAAACTTCTGCTGATAGCAACGGGGGAGAATTGACATTGTCCTGATCTTCAAAGCTTAGAATTTATTGAAATGTCCCCAGGCATATATGAACTTGTGTGCATGTGTGTGTGTATGTATGTAGTTCTATATAATTTTTTTTGGTTTGGATTTGGTTTTCTAAGGCAATGTCTTGGTATGCAGTCCAGCCTGGCCTTTATCTTACTAAGTAGTTCAGTCTGGCCTAAAAACTCCCAGTGATTCTCCTGCCTCAGCTTCCCCAGTGCTGGGATCACAGGTGTGCGCCACCATGCCTGCCTGTACATTTTATATCTAAACCATAGCACCCACCACATCAACAGAATAAAGCACAAAACCCAAAAAGCCTCTCAACTGATGAAGACAAAAATCTCACCTCTTTGGGGAGACAGCACCCCGACCCCGACCCGGGAATGGTAGGCTGCTCTTCACCCCCTGACTACCATCCCACCACACTGCAACAGATGAGATGCTTAACACTAAGGCCATGTCTGCACAAACACAGATCGGGCGCCCTTATTCCCAGTTACTTGGGAGGCTGAGACAGGAAGATCCCCAATTTGAAACCACCCTGGACAACTTAGTGAGAACCTGTCTCAAAATAAAAAGTGCTAGCAGCGTGGCTCTGTGGTGAATGCTTGCCTGGCATGTCATGCCCTGGGTTCCGCTGCCAGTAGTGGAAATAATAGTCCTCACTCGTTATTAGGAAGATGGGGAAGAAAGCGGAACCTGCCTCTCTGTGTGCAAAGGGCCTAAATCTGGCGGGGCTGGGTCGGCCACCGGCGGCCTTTCCCACCCACCCGGCTCCCCTGGAGACAGAGAAGGCAGCAGAAGGGGCACGCGAGACACAGAGATAAGGGGCTCTGCGGAGGGCCAGGTAGTAAACAGGCCTCACAAGCACGTCACGAGCCTCGTTGTTCTTCTAAAGTCAACAGCCCGGGAGCACGGAGAACCCGGGGAGGTCAAAGGGCGCTCGGGAAAGGTTGGGAGCCGCAGCTGGCCGCCAGCCCCAGGGCGACTTTCTCGAGTCCGGCCGTATTTCTTCCCCAGCATCCTCTGACCTTCGCCCTGAGCTGCCCACTGACGCATCCCCACTTCGTGGGACCGTGGGAACTCCAAGCCTGGTGACGGCCCATCCTGGCCAGCCCTGGGCTCAGCCCCAGACGGCTGCTCGGGCCACACACTGCACCAGCTGCTTTCCCTGCAACCTTTTTCCTTCCCGCTTGCTGGGGAGGGAGACAATGAAGCCCACCGAGCGGCTGCTGGGGTCTCTACACCACAGGTGGTATCATTTAAAACTGCACCAGGCACGGCACGGCGGTGTACATTTGTGATCCCAGCCCTCAGGAGGCTGAGGCAGAAGGACTGCTGTGAATTCAAGGCCACTCTGGGCTACAGAGTGAGACCCTGTCTCAAAAAAACAAAACAAAACAAAATGTATTTGAAAAGAAAAAGAAAGCACATGTATATGGGGGTGGGGGGTTGTGGGGTGGGTAGGGATATGGGTAAAAATGAGAATTAACTTGTGTCATATACTGGTACAAATTTCCCAATGTTGTGTGTGATTGTGAGCTGTACGTAAAATGTACCAATAAAGAATTCAATTAAAAAAAAAACATGCACCACATATATGGAATCATGAGGGCACTGTGCTCGGGAAGAGACGGCAGACGCAGAGGACACAGCGTGGGCTCTGTGGACAGGAAACACCCAGGACAGGTGGCTCCAGAGCCAGGAAGTGGACTGGGGGTGGTGGGGCTGGGAGGGGACAGGGAGGGGACAGGGTTTGCATTTCAGCTGATGGGAATGTTCTAAAATTGACAGTGGTGATCATTACGTGAATGTTTACAAACCACTGAATTACACACTTCAAATGGGTGAATTTTAGAGTATATAAATTTTTTATTTTTTTGAGACAGGGTCTCGCTTTGTAGTTCAGGCTGGCCCTGAGCTCACTATGGAGCCCAAGCAAGCCTTAAACTCAGCAATCCTACTGTCTCTGCCTCCCGAGTGCTGGGATTACAGGC
>PVIC010008188.1:0-27621 GCA_004025085.1 Thryonomys swinderianus
CCCATGACCTCCAGTTTCCTCAGAAACACTCGCGTTGTTCACGGGAGAAGCGCAGCGGGATGGGGGGGGGGATGTGGTGCAGAAACAGTCGCCTGAATTCCTGCTGAACGCGCGGGACGTGGTGGACAAAATCGCCCCCGGGAGAGACGCGGCCAGGCGGGCAGAGGCCGGGGCGTCCTGCGGGCACACGAGGGCTGCAGTGCCCAGCGCTTGTTCTGGAGACCAGTTTTACTGACTTGGTCAACTTCAGCCAAGCCATTCATTTTGCTCTTAAATGAGAACCGTTGTCATTTTCTGATCTGCAGGATAATGAACTAACAGGCAGAGAGGGCTGTTGAAACGCGGAGCGGCGTTACTCGGGTGACTCATTGTTTTAATGTAGCTTTGGAAAATGGCTGGCAAAGCCCGTGAGTCGCGTCGAGGAAGCTTCCAGGGCATAAGCCCTAGAGTTTGAAGTGTGCGGAACTCGGGGTGAGGGGCCCCCGCGCTGCCAGGCGACAGGCTCGAAGCTCAGTGCCCCTCTCTGGCGCGCGCGGGGCCCTCGGAGCTGTGGCCACCAGCACTCACAGGGCAGCGCTGGGCAAAGAAACTTCAACACTGATTTCTTACTTATCTGAGATGTGATTTCGCGTTCACTGTGGAAGAGGCGAGTCAATGTTCTCTAACTTGAGTTGCGCAACAGAAACTATTTCATCTGAAGTGGAAAAGGGCAAAGGAGGCTCAGCTTACCGAGGGGTGAAGGGCAGACATGGGGGTTCGATGTGCCGGTTTGCATATATACTAAAGAAATCACAGAAGATTTGAAAGAAATGAAAAACTCTCATGACATGGTAACGCGTCTTCAACGGGAGAGTACATTTTAAAAGGAGAAGCCCACCACAGAACAGCATAAATAATGAAACTTTCTTTCATTTTATTTGCTTTCTCCACTCCTGTTATTTTAGGTCCTGGAGAGAATATGGGGTTGGATCATAAATGCTGTTCAAAGGTCATACGGTTAATGTTGCCATTTTTTAATGTCGAAATTGCTTCAGGCTGGATCCAACCGGGCAGCTGCTGTAAAACACACTCACCACAGAGAACCTGTGCGGAGGAGGATTTTTCAAATTTATTTGAATGGTCTGTTTGGAGCGGAGGCTTTAACACGTTAGAGTGGCACTTTTTCTTTTCTTTTGAAAAATCAACATAAACACGGGCAGTTGGATTAGAGGATTAATGGCGCCCTTACGGCCTGATCTATTTTTTAAATACTCTTTTCAGGCAGCGCATTGTCCGTGAGGATTTCTGATTAGCGTCGCCATTAGCTTAGCAAGAACTTTGAAGAACTATGCAATTGGACCAGTAGGTGTTAAAAAAGTTTATTAAATGCTGATGGGAATCTGTCTAATTCTGAAGGTTTTCCAGTACTAAGGAAATTACCTTATTTACAGCATTTCTATTCCATTGTTAACTGATTGTGTCTTAAGTATGTGTCACTTGACAGGAAAAAAAAAACATATCAGAAGGACAAGTTGTGACAAAGAATTCTCCGAGCCTTTCCTGTTACTCTCTCGCTCCTCCGTTTGCACGTGCTGTTTACCGAAGAGCCGGACTCCCGTGTGAGCCCAGGATCAGTCATTAACACCTTCGTGGGGGAGACCCGGGCCTCCTGCGGGGAGCATAACGAGCCGGGATTTGAGCAAGGGGTTTGCGTTCCAGCTTCCAATTTTTTCTATAGGTCACTCATATTGCAAGTAATTCTTGAGCAAACCATTCCCCATCTGTTCAGATCTTGTTATAACAAAATCAGCCATGACAGATTATGGTACATAAAGCAGAATAAACTTTGCCCAGCTGGATGTACAGAGTGAGAAAAGAAAGGACACGCGGGCCCTGTGGCTCCGGAGACCGTGATCGACCGGAGGAGGCTCCCCGGGGAGGAGAAGGTGCAGGAGGCTGTGGGAGAGCGAGGTCGGCCGGGCGAGGCGAGGCGCTTCCCTGGCTGCGGCCCCGAGCACAGACTTGAGTCCCGTCTTCAGACTCCGTCCTCGGGTCGCCCGGCCCGGGGTCTGCGCGGCCCAGAGCTCCTCTCCGCTCCGGGGAGCCCAGGTCAGGGGGTGGCACCTTCCGCGGGGAGCCCTGGCATCGCTTGGCAGCGCGCGGCGTCTGCAGGACACGTCGGTGGAAAGGACCTTTTCCTTGATCGCTCCGAGCACCTTGAGCGTCGAGCCTCTGGGGAGCGACGGCCGCTCTCTCCAGGGAGCCGCGGGTTCCCGTGGGCGGGCGTCGCTCTCCGGAAAACGACGCTGAGCGTTCTTGCTCGCCGCCCTCGGCTGCGCTTTCCTTCTGCTGTGTCGGGGGAAGGGGCGGACGGCCTGTGTCATGGGAGTCGAAGCACAGCGGGAGCTGCCCCGGTGCGGGGCGCCTCCTGCGCTCCCCACACCGGGCTGAGCATCCAGGTTTGGTTGGCGGTGCACGACGCAAAGATCCCTCCCGTTCCACAGCAAGAAAGGCTGTAGGTCCGTTTTCCTGCTCTTTCTACAGTGGCCCGGGTGCTGCGGGCACGGGGAACCCCTGTGGGGAAAGCCCAGCCGGCAGCCCCGCTCCTCCGCTGCTCCCTCCACCACCGGGTGACTATTCAGTGTTTACAGGGCCGTTCGGATAAGCGCCTACCCAGTTCAGAGCAAAAAAAGAGCAAAAAAAGGACAGGTAGGACAGGCCGTGGGGGCTGCGGCCTCCCTTTCCACCGGCTGTCTTCAGTCTGTGGTCAGCTTTGACGAGGAAAAGGCGCCGTTTCCCCAGCTCTGGGTTAGCGCTGTGGTCGTGGTGGGCTTCACTCGGTGTAGAGTATTTCTGTGGACAGATGTATTTCTGTGCTGACATCCCAGGCCCTGTGGGATCGATAGGCTGCTTCTCCAGCCTCCCCCACGCCCCAGCTCTTGCTGCTGCGTGCCACCCACTGGAAACTACCAGGTATGCCACAGCACACTTTCCCTGCACCTCCGTGCGCCTTCCGTCACCCAGTGACCAGCCGAGAAGCTCACCATCCTGCTTAGACCTCTTCCATGAAAATTTTCCTATTTCTTTTCTTTCCCAAACTACATTTTTTCTTTGCTGAACAGAGCCTGTCTCCAGTACACACTACTGAAGATACTTGGAGAGCTGTATGCGCTGCTCACAAAACTGTGGGCACTGTGACCATGAAGTGGGCATCCCTGGGGCATCTCTTTCAAAATGCATTTCTTGGCCTCGCAAGCTCAAGGACCTGAGTTCGATCCCCAGTAGCCACATATAGGGCTGGAGGGTTAGCTCAGTGGTTCCGGTGCCTGCCTCAAAATGCATTTCTTGGCATCGTCTCTAGAATGTAGTTTCTCAACAGTAGAGATACATACAGGTCTTCAATGTCCTGAGAGTACAGTGTTGAAGAAACCACTATTACGGATCCTGTGGTACGTGAGGGAATCCTGAATGTCAGGTTGTATCTGGATGACTGATGCCTACAGTACAGACAGCCCACCCTGCAGTCCTAGTGCTTCATCACAGAAAGACCCTCCCGCTTTCGTTCCCAGTGAGGGTCAAGGGCTCTGTCAAAAGTGGGCCGTCCTATGCCATGACCCGTAGGATAGGGTCAAACAGTTTCCAAATCTTGAAACTAATGTTGTGCAAAAGTGCATAGATGCTGTTAGTCACATACCCGGAGAACTGGGTGTCACCAGAATGTGGCAGGGACAGGCTGCTCTGTGGGGACCCGGTTTACGATCTGTCGGGCGGTAACTGTTACGAGCTCTGCTGAAAGACAAAGAAATCTGAGAAGCTGCTAAGGCAACACAAATATGCTTTCAAGCGTAATGAGGAGGTGATAGAACTGGGCTGGGCATGAGGTGGGTTCCGTGTATTAAGGAAAACTGAACAGTTCTCAGTGTTATGGATTTTGATTTGGCTAAATTTGTTTTGGGCAGACTAGACTTCTATGCCTTTGCACAAATAAATCTCATAAGGGTTTTAATTAAAAATTGTGCCCTGGGCACAATTCCATGGAAGTTTCCGTGGAAGATTGTCATATTTTTTTCCCCACACAGCACTATTTTTTAGAGAGAGTAAAGATAAATAAATAAATGAACACCAGTTGCTCATAAAGTCTACCCCTAAGCCAGTGTCTCCAAGAGTTCTACCTAACCTGTTTTGCAGAAGGTTTAGTGTTTCTGTTTTAATATTTAGGTCTCTAATCCACTTTGATTTTAATTGAGTATATGGTGAAGATAGAGATCTAGCTTTAGTTGTTGGCAAGTTAAAGTCCAGTTTTCCAGAACCATTTATTAAAGCGGCCATCTTTCCTCCATTTAGGATATTTGGTGCAGCCACTGTGGAGATCATTGTTGAGATTACTCAAAAAACTAGGATTAGAGGTCCCATTGGACCCTGCTATTCCCCTGCTAGGTATGTACATGAAAGAATGAAAAGATTCATATCACAGCGACCTGTGTGCACCCATGTTCACTGCAGCTCAGTTTAATTAGCTGAATCTTAGAAACAACCCAAATGCCTATCAACTGGAGACTCAATAAGGATGTGGTTTTTCTATAAAATGGAGTCTTACTCTGCCATAAAGAATGATAAATGTGAATCATTTATACTCAAATGGATGTACCTTCAGGACATATTCATAAAGTAAATAGATAGGTCACAGACCTGGAAATATCATCATCTTTTTTCTGGTATGAGAAATTGAAGGTGTAAATGAGCTCTAGAATACCTGGTAGATAATGTGAAATAGAAAATATTCAAAGACAAATGAGGGTAGGGTTAAGTAACAAGGGGAAGAAAAATATGATGCTAATAAAAAAAAAGGGAAACAAAGCTTATATAGAGAGAGGGCCTGAGATTGTTGGGTGGGTGGGGAAATGCAAAAAATGAGAATTAAATCATGTCATACTGGTACAAATTCTCAATATTGTGTGTGTGATCATTATGTGTACATATAATGTATCAATAAAGATTGAAATAAAAAAAAATAGTTGCTACAGTTTTGATCAGGACCGTAAACTAACCCAGGTGAGATGTCACTTCCATTTAGCTGATTAAGTAACTGTCTCATAGGCATCATTCTAAAGGACAAGTATATATTGTCAATATTTATACTTCTTTTCTCTACAGTCTATTGATCTAACTACTGACCAATGAAGAGTTTCTAAAATAGAGTAAATTTCAAAATAGGCAATACTACCAGTGGCCAAGAAGAAACAAGCAGTCATAAACAGCATTGTTCAGATTAAGAGAAAATAGTAACCCAAACAAGCCACATTCAGAGATGTGAATCAAGCCATGGAGCTTGCAAGGTAGGCCAGGGATCAAGTGGCTCAAGCATATGGCACACATAAGGAATGGACTTCTGCAGTCAGTGACCAGGGCCTTAATTAGAGGCTAATAAAACTACATTTCCAATTTTTCTAATCATATTTCACAGAACATTCTTAATTTCCACATGCATTAGTGAAAGGAAGGACCAATTCAGTAGAATTCAAATTAATCAGAATCTCTTTTGTGTCTTTGAATGCAAACAGTTTTGTCATCTACTGATTCAATTTTATTACAATGCTAAGTGCACTCAATTCAACCATACCACATAACTGATACTTAAACATCACAAATCTACAGGAATCTCTGCAGCTCACTGATTTAGGAACCAATGAGGAGAGAATGACCAATGTGTAATATATAAAAATTATATTTTTTTCTGGCACAAAATAATAGACACGACTGATGTTTTCTAGATCTTAATTTCAAATGCATATATACACATATTCTACACATGCACACACACACACACATTTCCTATATATAGATATGAAAAGTTGGGTCCATCTCTTCACACATACATTAAAAAATAATACACCGGTAGGTCTGAGAGCTTACATGATTTTAAAATAACATAAAATAATGCTAACATTAATGCTTAGAACACATAGTACTTAAAATTTTAGGAGAATAGAACTTGATGTTGACAGTTTACTAAATGAAATCTTCATTTAAGAATCTTCATTGTCTTCTGAGCCCAAAATATTTTGTTCTATCTGTTGAAGATCATTTAAATAGTCCAGATAAAAGTGCGTCAGATCCTGGAGCTGGTGACTTCAACCTTCAGTCTTAAAAGAATCAGTGGAGCATGAATATTCCATTTCCAGAGACTGACTAGGATAAATACAGCTGTGGGGGCATAGGTGGTGGAAAGATGTGTCTTCTCATGTTCCTCCAGATTCACTGAGAGTTAATACACAAGTGTTTTGAGGATCGTTACTCTAGACTTGAACTTATCTATGCTATCTTGAGAAGATATATTGTAGATCTGGCCGTGAGCCAGAGACTTTCTGTGGCCTGAGAGACCGTTCTGGGCTTGAACCGAGCAGGACAGCACCTGTAATGAGAGTGCAGGCAGGTGGGGACTAAACAGCTAAGCTGTCTAAACGCAAGGGGAGCCGTCCACCAGGAGTTGGCTCTGTGACTCCAGGCAAGTGAGTCTCGTGCCCTATAGTCCCTTTAGGCATAGTAGTGTTAACAGTAGTACTTACTTTAAGTACAACTTAAAGTTGCTTGCTGATTAAATGAACAGAAACACAGACAGTGAGAACATTTCGCAAATACTTGCCTCACAGTAAATTCACAGTACATAAAATCAATGTGTCTGCACAAATCAACAAAACTGGAGCACAAAAGCTTATTTATCTGAGGGGTGAGAACTAAATTTCCAAGGGAAAGAGGGTAGTAGGAAGCCTTCAGGAAACCAGTCCCATCGGAAGATCGCTATGAATGAGAAGGAAATGAAATGTATCATGATGCACCGCTGGGAGAATCACAAGATGCACCTCAGGAAGACGGAGTGAGTCGCTCCTCAAGTTCTGTTTTTCTTGTGAAATTCCACCAGCAGACACCTTCTCTTTGAGAGCATCTTTGAGCGGGATACTGCTTGGTGCTTGGCAATTACTCTCTTGAGAATGTTCTCTTGTGGAAAGAAGTAACTGAGAGACAGAGCTGTGGTTCTGGGGGGTGGTTTAGCCTGAGGCTGCCATGTGGCTCTGGTTATGATCCAGACAGAACATCATGACTCCAACTCAACAGAGCAATACAGATGCATTTCTGGATGGATGAAGATTATCTGAAAACACATGGGGCCTACTATGCTTCTGCACACTGGCAGAAACAAAGGATTTGTACATGAGACACTGTATGGTTTTTAAATGCTTCTTCACAGAAATAATGATGGTATAAGGCAAAGTTTTTGGAAATCTGCAGCCATCATAGAAGTAAAATCAGTCATCCAATATTGAGAGCTGACAGGTGACAGTATTCGGAGTGTGGCAGTGCTCCTGAAAGAAAGAAAAACCTCACTACACAGCTGCCTATGAAGATGATAGTGGACACTTGAGTTATATTTCATTTATTCATAAAACATGGCTTTATGATCAAGTTCTTCTATCTTTAAATTTAGTTGAAAATCTAATTTCCACTCATGTGCTCTAATGGATATGGAATCATCTAAATGTGGGAAAGTATATTGCGTCTCATTCTTGTCCATTTTCTAGAAAATATTCCCAATAACATGTCAGTAATAATATGAGAAAGTCCATTTTTTGCACCATTGGTAACATTGGATTTGAATAACATTTTTAAATCGGTAAATTAGCTAGGTAAGAAAAAAGAGAGACTTCTTTTTGCTACTTGGGTATATTTTGTTCCACACGAAGTAAACTTAGTTTTAACCAATCAAATCTCTGAAATTTGGGAATGGAAATTCCTTCCCAATTTCATGATCTGCCTTCCATTCTTGACTTCTATCCCTGCTGGTTGGATTTAGAAATGAGCCTGTCACCATCTGTCTGAGTCTGTCCCATTTCTGTTTCTCGGAGTCATGCCTGGGCACAATCACACAGACACCCCTTGATTCCACACATAATCAAGAGGAAAATTTAAAACCCCAGGAAAAAAGCTTTTCGCAGAACAGGAATTGCATCCTCGATCTTTACATGCTAGAATCGGTCTTCAATTTTCTCCATGGGGATCTGTTTTATGTGTTATTTTCGTTTGCTTCTAACCCTGTTTTCTACTGCAAAAAGGCAATTTCTATTACTGGACTCTTGATTCGATGTGCAGTTAAACGCTACATCACAGCTGAGTTTTGATATTTCACAGTGGATGGGAAAAGTATTAACAAAGTTTGTGTTTTCCTCCACATATAATAACCACTAATTCACGGAAGTTAGGGGTTTCATTCATCTGACTCAACTTCCATAACTGCAGATTTTTCATCAGGATTTCACCCAAATATAGTGTTTATTAGAAAACCTCTGCTTTCCCTATTTGTCAGGCTTTTGGTCATTTAACTCAAGCCATTCAAAATGTTGATCCTTTGGACAATGAGGACCTAAATTCTCAAAGACATATCCATCTCCAGTTTATTCTTACAAAGTTGCATGTGCCACTAAATAACTGTGTACTGAGCGCTACTGTCATCTACTAGATATTCTTACCAAAAAAAAACAAAACAAAACAACAACAAAAAAAACCCAGCAATAGCAAAACACCTGAAGTGCCACTAAAACCAGCTGATACTTGTGAGCTGACTCAACGGTGGTGGAGTAATGAGTGAGCGCTAAGTGTCTTCCCGGGCGACGTGGTTTATACTGTTTACTGACATGGCTGAGTACCGGGAGCCTTTAAATACGACCTTAGAGAGACACGGGTCACTGAGAGATGCCAGCAGTCGGGGCCCAAGAGCAGGGTGGGCCTCATGAACGGAAACCAGAAGCCTCAGATAAAATGTAGGGATGAAAGAATGAGCTATTGTTAAAGAAAATGTTGTTCATTTCGATAACGGTTGGTCTTCATTTTGCTATCAGTTTTTTTCTCATTGACTTTTCTATGAGTACCTTGAAATTAACACATTTCTCTAACTTTCTAAGAACAAATTTAATCAGTTGTGGTCATGGATGCCTGTGATCACAGCATTTGGGAGGCTGAGGCAGGAGGACGGTCACAGTCTGAGGCCAGCCTTGTCTACGCAGCAAGTTTTAGACAAGTCTCAATTATATAGGAAGATACCATTTCAAAAGAAAGAAAACTAAACAGAAGGTTTTTACTTTCTCTTCGGGGTTAAAAAAATTGAATAATTCTATAAGATTTCTATGGAGAGCAGATGTGATAATATAGACAAATCTTACAATATGTGTAGTATAATAAACATCAGTAAATGGTAACTGTATTGAAATATTTTTTCTTTTGAATGCCACAGCATTAAAATATAATTGGAAGCAGCGTTAGTATCTTGAAATTCCTTTTAAGTTTGGATTTAGCTATAGCAGAGAATTTTAATGAATCTTATCGATTTACCTACCCTTTCAAATACTCAAGCCTTCATATTTTGAAAGAAAAAGCCCTGAAATATGTCATACAATCAGAGAGAGTAGGAGAGAAAAACTGAGTCATATAATTTAAGCACATAGTAGGCACCAAATAAATGTCTGTTAAGTGGGGGAGCACATGCCTCCAGCGTGAGCCACTCTTTGGTGGAAGACATTGTATAATTCAATCTTGAATGCAAAGTGTGGTTCAGGCGAGCTGTAGTGATGAGGATTTCAGCTTAGGAGATCTGCTTTATTAGCCACAGGAAAAGCAGCTAACAAACTTAAATTTCCATACTGAAAAATTAATTTTTTCAAGACAGAAAAGAACTTTAAAATTCTATATTTTAAGATTTAAATAGTCTGCACATTGGAAGCCAATATACCTAGGAAATTGGGATCATGAAGTCAAAATTCATGGTGGCTAAGGACCTGAGGGCTGTACCTGCTGGAAGTCCACCCTCCCCATCACACTGCGTTCCAGATGGCGAGATTAAAAATGGAGAGGTGACTCAGCCCTGCTGCGCGTATATCAGGAACGAGCTATGACTTCACGGGGAGAAGCACTTCAGACAGGCAGCACTGACGGGGGTTCTTGAGGGTTCCTCTCAGGGTGTCCCAGTTTGCGGAATCATCTGGAAGAGGCATATGAGAGGAAGTGACACGTAGCCAAGAATCGGAGTAGGGTCCTGCAGACGTAAGAATAACAATTCTCTTAACTAGAACTCTGAGTAATTACGACTTCCAAGGAGCCAGGTTATAAATAATATTAAACCCTACCCTAAAAAGAGAAGTAGCTTCCTACTTGTCTAGGAAAGGAGAAAGACCTAAGGGAGGCGCTGTGTTGCTGGGGAGTAATGGATTCTCCTCTGCAGCCTTAGCAGCCTAACGTTGAGAGCTGGCTGCACCTCTGGTGTTCAACTTACTTCTTTTGTTAAAAAAAAAGTATCTTTATTGGTACCTTGTATATACACATCATATCATGATCACACTCAATACTGGGAATTTGTACCAGTATATGACACAATTTAATTCTCATTTTTTCCTCTTCCCCTACCCACCTCAAACCCTCCACCCCCTAAATACATAAGTTTTGTTTCCCTTTTCGTACCTTCACACTTTCTTTACCCCTCATCACTCACCCCTCCACCACATTTCCTTTTGAATATTTTCTATTTCACAATAACACATCGTGTTGTATCTTCTCTCCTGTCGTTACATTGAACATTTGATTTCTTAACCTCGACCTTGAGGCCTCTCCAGCTCTCCTGGGCAGTCACTGATCCCCTGTGTGCACACGGACAGCGCTGAGCCCGCGGACCGAACCCCAAGTGGTGCTTCCTCCCCTCGAATTCGCAACGTATCCTGCTGCTAAGAGAAATGGGCAGAAGGGGATTCTCAGAGCAGGTCTCTCTTTCAGCTGTAGACACCCAGCCCTGCAAAGGGCATCTGGGTCAGCTGCCAGGAGAACTTAGTGAATTGGAGGACAGCCTCCGAGTTTCCATCCTTGTTTTTGTTTACATGACGAGATGTTCCTTTCGTCCTGACCACTTGCTGCAAAGTCAGTTAATCCTACAAGAGATCAAAACCACACAGGTGAGCAATACACCTTGGAAAGGGAGGGAAACTCCCTGAGGGACTGTTCTTCCTCCAACAGATCCAAACTGAGAGTGTAATACTGGCCACTGACTAGACCCGATGAGCAGTATACTAGCTGCCCCAAATTGGGCTAAATTTGAGCCCTTTAACAATGGGAGGCCATTTCCACCCTCTGATATGGTAATAGACCCAGAGCCCACAAGGGTCTTACAGATCTCCCTAATCTGGGTCAAACTATCCAAATATGCAGGGACACAGAGCTGCCAGCTCCTCCTGACCCAGAAGATCCACACTGTGTTCACCTGGAGACCACGTGCTTGTGAACAGTAGAGAGAAACACCAGCTGACCAGCTAGAGCCAAGCAGGACGGGCCCTTTGAGGCGATCCTAGCCCCAAAGTCCAGTGAAGGTAATAGACGTAGACCATTAGGTTCATCTTTCTAGACTGAAACTTGTGCCACATGAACTGTGAAGAACAGGATGACCCCCAGTAGGAAGGCTGCTGCTCTGATCTTCTGGGAGACGTGAGTTTTCTTTCGAAAGCAGGACCCCAGTGCTCCGAAGAGACGTAAGTAGGATCTGGCTAGGCCACAGCTCCGTCATTTATGAAACCACTCTCTGACATACTTCTCTGCAGGATGTACTGAAACCCGGCTGCCCTGCACCTCTGAGCTTCTTCCCATCAAACAGGCAGCTTAACGGTCACTAACTCCTTTACATTGTTTTCCAACAAGTTTTCTTCAACTGAGACAGTGAACCACAGTATCCTGAAGTAGCTGGAGAGCACATAATCCCTAGTAGGTGAGGTCTTCAGCCCCTTCCAAGGGGAATTAGCTGTAGCAGACAGAGACCCCATCTCCCTCTGCACCCACAGATAACTGTGGGGCTCTTGTCTCCGGGGGAAGTGAGTGAGGAGATGGGGTGTGGCTTAGGCTGCTGGGAAGAGAGGCCTGTCAGGATGCGGATCTACATAGCACCGCCTGTCTGGACCTGGAAGCAAAACTTCTCATGAGTTGTTGGGAGATGCGGACAACATAAAAGTGATGGAATGCCATGAACAACACACTATTAACTTTCAAGACCCAGACCCAGGGTATACTTTTATTTTTAATTTTCTCTTTTCCTCTTTTGTTTGGCTCAAGTTTGCTCTGCAGAACCAGTTTTTCCCTTACTTTCACTTAATAAACTTTCGGCCCCATTTTTGGTTTATCATATTCAATTCTTTGTTCAAATTGAGAAGGATCCAGAAAATGTTTCATGAAAAGATACCATTAAAAGGAAGTACCAAAATATTATGACAATTTTTAATAGAAAGGATCTTGGTATATAGTTCTCACTGTGTAGCTGCCCTTAAATTTTCTGCTTCACGCTGGCCTTGAACACAAGACCCTCCTACCTGAGCTGCCCAGAGCCCTGTGGTTACTGATGTCACCACCATATGAGTTACTGCTGCTGCTTGACTTCACAGTGGAGGGGAAGTATATGTATTTTGTAGAAACCAAGCTTCAAATTTTGGATTTTACTCTTTCTGAGGCCACCGATATGCTGTCTTTTAAAAAAACAACTTTTATTAATACATTAAACATTAAAAACAATAGCAAGTCCTTACAAATCTACACCCACATCAACAGTTATTGAGAATATATTTTGCTTCATTACTGTACCTTAATATACATTATAAACAATGTCAAAAATGTATCTACTAAACCTCCCATCCCCCCCTTTACAAAGACTTTGTTTCCATTTTTTTCTACTTTTCTGATATTTTTTATTTCCCTTCTTTCCTTATTCCCAAATCCCCTTCCTAGATCTCCTTCACCTTTGAACATTTTATTCCTATTTTGCAATGCATATTATACATTATGGTTCTCCCTTACACTTTCAGTTCCTCAGGCCAGATAAATTATTTGGAATTTACACATGTGTGTGTCCTATTTATTTTACTTAAGAGTCTGGCCTCGATGTGTACCTTTTTAGATATAACTATCTCAAGTTTATCATTCTTTTTGTCTTCATTTTGTATGTAAAAAACCTCACATCTTCCATCACCTGTTGATGAGCATTTGGGTTGTTTCCATGATGTAGCAATTGCAAACTGTGCTGCTATAAACATGGGTGCACATAAGTTGCTGTGGTATGATGCTTTTCATTCCTTTGGGAAGATACCCAGCAGAACAATAGCTGGGTCAAATGAGACCTGTAATCCTAGTTTTTTGAGGAATCTCCACAGTGACTTCCACAGTATTTGAACCAATTTAAAGACCCAATTCAAAAATAGGCATCTGAAATGAACTGTCAGTTTTCAGAGAAATAAGTAGAAGCAGCAAAGAAACATATGAAAAAATGATCAACATCACTGGTCATCTGAATAATGCAGACGAAAACAACACTGAGATTCCATTTTACTGTAGAAAGAATAACTATTATCAAGTAATCAACCAATAAAAAATATTGGTAGGGCTGTGTGTAGAAAGGAACCTTCTCCATTGTTGGTGGGAGTGCATCTAATATGTTGTCTTGATAAAGGGCCAATCCAGCAGTGAGCGAGATCTCCCCTTAGTGTCTTAGTTTTGATGAAGAGCAGATGAAACTACAGTATGCTGTCTTGCTGGGCTCTGATGGTCCCAAGATTAAAGCATTTTAATGAATGTTTTATTGTTTCAAATTTATGAAGTTTATCAGCATGCAACCCTGTTGTGCAAGTCAAGGGGCACCTGTACTCTTTTGCAACATATTTTTACTTCAATCCCAACATATCAGTACAATGGGCTGTCCAAGTGATGGATAGTCTTACAGGATAGTTAGTCTCTTCTAGAAGGAAAAGAGAAAGGAAGCCTTGCTCCGTTTATTGTTAAGGACTCCCAGTTACTTATGACTACTACTAGGGAGGGGCTGTTTGTATACTTTTATTTTTTAGCTAGTGCTTTTGTTTCTGTTTGTGTCTATTATGATTGTGGTGTTGTACTGGTGTTTTCATTCTCCACTGTGGTCAAAGAGCAGCCTTGTCTGATGTTGATTATCTGCGACATAGGTGGACAAGAAAAGGATGAGGCCCCGTTGGTCCTGAGGAGTAGGGTCTCTTCCAGCTCACCTCGGCCCAGCTTTGATGAGCAGGTGGCTGCTTTCCTCTCACACCTCGAATTCCTTGGCTCATCCTGAGGGTTCATATTGTTCAGTTGTTTGACAAGGTGTGCTAGCTTTTCGACTATCTTTTACCTTTTGTGCTTCTATTGTACATCTTTGCTTTTTCTCTTTTCTCCCTGTGGGACCTCTTCAATGTGAGCTTCACCTTTCCCAATCAATTTAAACTTCCAGAGCTCCCTGTGGTTCTCTGGACTTTTCCTTTCTTGTCATTTTGGTCTTTGTTGTCCCATAATTCATTATTGCTAAGAAAGAGAACCGTAAAGATGATGTGGCTTTTGTTTTACTTATTTATTTATTTATTTATTTATTTATTTATTTATTTATTTATTTAGAGATTAGAAAAGTCTTATTGGAAATAAGGGCAATAACTCCTGGATTTCCAAGAGGGATCCTAAATGGGGTGGTTGTTTTGGTTTTTTTTTTTAATCTTTCTACATTATTTTCTATGTTAGTTTATCTCTTCTTTCTGTTGAATCTTTTTTCTCTTTTCATCTCAGCAGAGGCACCTGATGCATTAGTGGAGTCACTGTAAGGTGCTATGTTTGTGCTATTTCATTGGAGGACACACAACCATTCTATCTGTAGTTCTGTTAAGCATTTAGTTTTGTCAGAATCTAGACATTGTATGTGCTAGGAATATAAATATGGATGCCAGGGGTAAAGCTATTAGATTTAGTGAGGAAACTTGTGATTTCACACTTCACAAACGCACTTTTGATTAACCTCCTTTTCTATATAGCATTCCTACCCTGACCTGGACTGGAATTCCAAACCCAAGGTCCTGTGAGGAACGGTTAGAGCTGCTGCCAGTTTTACTTGGGCAGTGAGGAAAAAGAGTTTTCCAGAGATCTAACTTCTCACATGGACTTTCAGTTGGTTTTTCTAAGCCTGACTTAGACCTCATCTGAAAGAAGGAATTGGACCCACCCTTCCCCAGGTTCTGGGGCATACATTCTCGTCTGCTGCATTCTTGTCATTCGTGGACACAAGGGTGTCACTTGTTCATCTCTTCTCTGCTTTCTAAATTTTTGATGTTATTACCTAGTTTTTCTTTTGCTTTTTCACTAATGAATTGGGAATCATAAAAGTCATCTAAAGAGTTAAAACCTTCATGTTCAACTAGAAATCTCAACTCCTATTTTAGATATAAGAAAAAAGATAACCTTTAAAATTTGAGATTACCGTGATCATATGCTGAGGTAGAATGTAGAGCTGAACATTCAAAGTAAAATGTGGCCCTGGCATAATGGTGCATGTGTCTTTTTCCAACTTCCCAGAAGGCTGAGGCAGGAAGATTCAAGTCCTATGTCAATCTGGGCAGTTTAGCAGTTTATCTTAGAATAAAATTAAAACTTGAAAACAAATGAATAAAATGAAAAATGCCTGAGAATGGAACACTTACTTAGGGCATGAAAACTTTGTGTTCATTCTCCAGTTCTGAGGAGCAACAGCAGCCAATCAACCACACTCAAAGAAAGAAAAAAGAAAGACTAGAGAAAGAAAGCAAAGCAAAACAAAGAAGGAAGAAGGAAAGAAAGGAAGGTATAGTGTGCCTGGTTAGAAAGGGCTATAGCATATGATTTATTAAATGATGTTGTCATTTCCTAATTTCCTCTCTGAATAAATTAAGTAACCTGGTAGATCAAGGAAGTGCATTCGATGAAGTAAAATGGATCATAAATTGAATATCTGAACCTAAGCTGTGTTAGGAAATATGGGTAGTGGACTAGATGAATTTTGGACTCAGGTCTAACTGTGTTACATCATAACTATTTTGGCTGGTGACCTTGGACAAGTTTTTAATCTTTCATAATGGTTTACTCATCCACAAAAATGGGATCAATGTCTGTTCACCCACCTCATGACAGTCCTTACAGTGTAATATATTTACAGCGCTTCCTGGCTATTACAATTTCAGCCTCATTCAAATCTCTTCTGCCCACTCTCTGCATCACAGTGGAGAAAAAGCTGCATGCTCCAAATCTTTTGCCAAAATCCCTTTACTTTCTTTCATTGACAAACACCAGTTAAGAGACTGTGTGTGTGTGTGTGTGTGTGTGCATGCGCGCCCGCACGTGCTTGTGTGTGTGTGTGTGTGTATGTGTGTGTGTGTGTGGCAACTACCAAGAGTGTCATAAAAACATTAATAGGCAGATGTGAGGAGACACAAGGTCCTGTGTGGCCGGCTCCTTCCAACCAGCCCTATAGTCAACTGAGATCAGTGCCCACAGCTTCTCTGAACATGATTCTTCAGATTTTATGTTTCCTGTGGTTGGTGGTGGAGAGAATCCTCCAGAGACTAGTCTGTGACTGCAGACTGAAGTCTTACAGTAGCTTTCATGGTCTTCACTCGCTTTTCCTTACCACATTTTTTTTTTTTTTTGAGACAGGGTCTCGCTTTGTAGTTCAGGCTGGCTCTGAGCTCTCTATGTAGCCCAGGCAAGCCTTGAACTCAGCAATCCTCCTGTCTCTGCCTCCCGAGTGCTGGGATGACAGGCATGAGCCACCACGCCCGGCGTCCTTACCACATTTTCTTAAACTTGCACACACTGCCTTAAAACACTTCTGCTCATTGGTGCTGACGCACACCTCGGGGAGGGGTGCTGTTGTGTGGGAAAGAAAGACCACCAGAAGTTGGGCGTATTAGGACTGCTACATGGAGGTTCACTTTACTGTTCTTTTTACTTTGGTATGTGTTTAAAAGCAATGTCAAAATAAATGAAAGTAAAGATGTGTTTATGTAAACTAATACTCTAACCCACAATGTAGAATGGGTTCTGCTTTCCCATTGGATGTGGGTGCCGTGCACAGCGGCTACACAAAACAGAAAGAGGACTTAACCTACAAAAAGTACACATCAGATTTGTTTTTGTTTCACAGAGTTAGAAAATTTACACCTATTTGGATTACTCTAACCAGAGCATAAGCATTGATAAGCCTGTTTTCATTTGGAAGGGATTTCTGGTGATATTCTAATGGTTCATACCATCACATAAAGGACCTATAGTCTTGTAGTAGATACAAAATGCCAACATATCATGATACAATGAAGTAACGAGAAGAATCTTATAAATTATATAGTTCACAAAATATAATGAGGGTCAAAACAAAGTGATGAAATGCAAAGGTTACAAGTGGTGGGTCTTGACTCAGTTGTGGAAAGTTTCACCAGAGACTTTCAGTCTGCTAGTGTTTTCCCAAGCTGCCTTCTGTCTCTGTGTCTACCACGGGCATGTTTTACTTGAGCGAGTGACCTTGTGGCACCTTCTCCTGTGTGTCTCATGGCACTTTACACAGAACCAGCCATGTACAATATCTTCACAATGACTTATTAAATTAATTTTCTTAAGTCCCTCCTGGACTGTCCATTTGCCTTCATTAATTATGCTAAACTTGGAGGAGGTGACCTCTGCTTCCTCCACAGTCAAATTACATCTTATATTCGGAGATTCTTTGAACAATAGATTTTTTTCAAGAAAAGAGATAAACTATTAGAACACACTCATTTTACAAATGAGATCATAAGCATGTTTATCTTCCATGATTCCTCAGCCCCCTTCTGGAAACACCTACGCATTTGTCCCCAAATACACTGTCTCTTACAGTAGCTTCTAGCTATAAAATAACAGAATAGGAGGAAGAATGGAGATGCACATTTTCTTGTGTGTTTTCAGCTAGAAAACCACAACTAAGTATCAGATTCTTACCTATTATAATATAAAATACAGACATGTAATGTCAAATTTTTTTAAAAATGAGAGATCTTCAGTTTTTAATTGTGCCTAGTATTTCTTTTGAGATTTAGGAGATTTAAAGCTTTACAGGCATGATTGCCTTTGTGATTGTGATTCGTGGGCCCCTATTCAAAAGAAGCAAGTATGCAGTTGGAAGAGAACTTTGATGTGGCAGAAAGCTTGGGAAGAATGTAGCTGCCTATTTTCTCCTTTTGTTTCTACGATCAAAAACCTAGCACACTGCAAAAATGAGGCAAATCTGTTATGACAGGAAAATTGTGGCTGCGTCTTCCGTCCCATCAGTCATTAACAACAGGATAATATGAACCCAAATTTTGCTAATCCGATGGCCTTGGCTCTGTTTTACATAAACGGTATAAATTCTTTCCAGAAGAGCTGCAGGGAAAAACATGAAATAGGACTGTGAAACTCAACATTCTCAAAAACTTACAGTGTCTATGTGTGGCCCAGGGGACACTGCCCGGGTGTCCTGGGAACCCAGAGAGGACGTCACACAGGCTTCTGCTCACTCTCCACATCTTACCCCCATCCTGATTGCACCTGGATGAAGGAGAATATGCCGGCATTTCTTTAGCAGCTTCTGGTTGTCAAAGCAACTACAGACTCCCAAGACCGTCCCATTTGCCTGGTGAGTGACAACACTGTCTTAAGTGTTTTCTGTGCATTATCCTATTGTATCCTCACAAAACCTTTTGAGTTGGGTCTCTATGAAGCAAAAGATAGAGCGAATCTCAGAGAGGGTAGATATTTAATAACATATATCTTTTAGTTTAGAAATGCCAAGATCAGAGTCCCTACTGTCTGATTCTCTAGTGAGGTCTGCAGCACCCTACTTCTCTTCCTTCTCTGTGCTGGTTGGTTAACACACGCCCCAAAAGTCTGCCTGTCCCATTCCATTCTTTCAAAGTCTGTCTTAGTCACTAAGCTGCTAGAACAAGCACACTCTAGATGCAGGGGCTCAAATGACAGAGACTGATTGCTTGTAGATCTAGAAGTGGAGAAGTCCAAGATCATTGTTGGTTCGGTTACTTCTGCTGAGAGCCTTCTAGTCAGCAGGTGGCCATTTTCTCCTCTCCACCGATGGTGCACAACGTGGAGATGAGCTTCTTGTGTTTTTTCTTATAAGCCAGTGAGTCCTGTCCACAGGAGCTCTTCCCTCTGGCCGAAGCTTCTGAAGGCCCAAGTTGGCAGTCCTGGCACACTGGAGATTAAGCTTTAGCCTTGGACCTTTGAGGAGCAGTTACTCGGCCCCTAAGAATCCCTGTGACTAGCTGGGGGTCCTTTTCAGGTATTCTTAGTGGTAGAAAAGAAGCAAGCCCGCTAGGGATGTGTGCCGTGGTCCTGCACAGCACAGGCATCTTTAGTGCCAGAGCGGGAGCTCCACGAGGACAGGCCTCTTTGTGGAGTTCAGTGTTCCTTCTAGAAGAGAGGCTGGCAAGGGGACGGTGCCACACGCATCACTATGAAATGACTGAATTTCCCAGCTTGAGGTAACTTTCAAAAGTAACTTGGGGCTGCACACCATTATCTTTTATTTTGTCACAGTAAAGAAAGGTTGCACTTTGGAGGAATAAATCAACCTTTTTGAATTCCCTGGGGGAAGAAAAATAAAAGTTTCTACAAACCACAACTAAATAGACATAAAATCTCCAGCTGCTCTTTCGGAGTGGCTCACCACCGGTTATAAACTGTCAGGGTTTCTGCTTCCAATCCACTAAAAGCTTTCATTTTTCTTCAGAATACATTTTAGTCCATTAATCAAACTCCTACCAGCAGCGGTTTTTGCACACATGATAGGAAGAAAAGGATGACTTGGTGTAAAAACCACGATGCTAATTCTGCCCAAATGACCTCTTTGAGATGGTCAGGTGCTTCTAATTGATGTTCCTTCAGGTAGATGAAATTTAGAGCTATAGTTGATCTAGGTAAGATTCCTGTAGTTTCCTTCTATGTATAGATGTGTCTAAAACCAAGAGAAAGAACAAATGAAGAATGATAGAAGGGTATGAGGACAAAAGAAAAGGTACAAGGTACAGAAGAAACGAAGGACTTGAGTTGGCGTGAATGGAGGGGAGATGCGGACTGCAATAGGCAGTTAGAATAAGATCAAAAACCTCTCGTGTGTTGAAAAAAGCAAATGAACCAGCGACTGTGGCCATGCTTTCAGTGAGCCCCATCTGGACTGTAGAATTATACTGTGTTAGTGAACTCTCCATCCCAGGACAAAAATCCGAAATAATCAATGTCCGAAGAAGAAAGGTTTATTTATTCTGATGATGTGTGAAGTTTAGGCCCATGACTGGTTGGCTCCAGGGCACATGAGCCAGCGGGGAGTCAGAAGACCAGCCCTGGAACATGAGGATGGACAAGCCTTTGCATTTCATGGCCAGGAAAGCGACAAGGGAGCAAGAGGTGCCCTTGAAGCGTCCGTACTCCATGGCCCTGAATTTCCCCCATGGGCTTCCATGCCCTAGGCTGGATACCAAGCTTATGACACGGACTCTCCAGGCCCCTCTAACAAACACTGGTCCCAGCTGACCCCCTGGCAGGTGAGGTGAACGGAGGGAAATCAGTAAGAGCAAACACTGCCATCTTAAATGATTCCATTCTTGCTTTTATTCATACCATTCCCAGCGGCTCCTGTTTCTTTGTGTGGGAACGTGGCAGCCGCGTGATGAGACTGCAGCAGCGGAGAAGCTGCAGGCTCCATTCTAACTGCAGCACGCAGGCTTCGCAGTGACAGAGAGAGCTTGACCGTTTCTATCATCATTACTTTTAAGGGAGCAATTCAATCCCCATGAAAGGGCTGATGTACATAAACAGATACCACGCTCCCTTAACACTCACTGAGAAGTTACTTTTTAATTGCTTTGCTTATAACTTCAACTTCAAAGCCAGTAATAGTTTTCGAATTAATAGCTCATAGCCCATTTGATACAGATATTTAATTAACGAGTTCATAACACCAGTGCCTTTCTGACAGCTCCTCCAGGTTGTTAGTAGTGCTGCGTGTTCTCTGCTCACCAGTGTGAGAGCTCCTTTTGTCCGTGGGACCCTTTTAGGCTGCACGGTGGAAAAGAGTGGGCTCAGCCAGAGAGAGGAACCCCTTTGCTGCTCGAAGGAGTACCGGGCTTTGTTAGGTCTCCACGTAATTCTGACTTCTGCTATTTCCGCCTTTTAACATTTAAGAATTTTCCAGCCTTGTGCTTCTGCACTGTCATAAGCAAAGTCTTGCCCTGTCGACTGGGTTTGAGGCTGGAAGCCAGACAAAGGAGTCCAGATGTCTGCCTTTCTCCCATAGTCTTTCCAAACCACCCTGAAACCCACCTTGTTTCGCCATGGACTCCTCCTAGCCAGCTTGTATCTTGCAGGAATTGGCAAGCTGTGGCTCTTAGGATCGGAATGGCTGGGTTTAGTTTTGTTTCTACCTTGTAAAGGGTTTGGAGAGGAGAAAGTGGACACAGAGGAGGAGAAAAGGAAATGATCCAAATTCTTTACAGAAAATCTTCACTGACCTGTGACAGTTAGCACTTGCCCTAAGGTGCTGTTCAGTAGGATGGAGATCCCACCACTGGGCACAAGCGATTGAGGTTTTCTCTCTCTCTCACACCCGCTTCTAAGTGTGGGTGATGAGGCTGGCGGTCCCCGCACGAGGCTGACCCGCGTGGAGGCGGCGTGGGGGGCTGTGAAGGGAGCAGCCAGCCGCTTCCGGGCTCCACGAGGGTCACAGTCCTGCTCCGAGGCATCTCCGCCTCTCAGCCTTGGGGCCCACTCTAAGGTTTCCAAGGAAAATGGTCTTTGACGGCGAGTCTCGGTGTTTAAATTGTCCCCTCAGTGTCCTCAGTCATAATTCCTGGTGTTGAGTTCACATGTGAAACCAACTGTGTCTGATGTGAAGCGTTGGCTTTTCAGGGGCGAGGGACAGAGCTAGGAACTCTGGGAGCTTCCGGTTCCGGTGGTGAAGCCTCCCAGGCCTCCGCGCGGGTGGGAGAGCCGCTGGGCTGCGTTCAGGGCTGCGGAGGGTAGGACGAGGCCGAGCACGAGGGCGAAGTCACGGGCAGTGCTGCGGTGTAGATCAGCCGGATCTCCCTACTCTAGTGAGGTTGTGGTAGGATCTCACTCGGGCGTGAGTTTTCACATCTAACAGAATATAAGAAAGAAAGCAAACATCAATATGTCTCCTTCAGAGCTCGGTGAGTGCTGCAGGCTTGGCTAGCACTTTATAGATTGCTGTAAAGTTAGAATTAATTAATGATAATTGAAATAACTCTGACTTATGAGTTGTATTTAGATTATTAAGATAATTATAATAAAATTAGATACTACAAATAGTGATTGCATTAATGATTTCTGACTAATTATTGCTTTAAAGTGTTCTAGCTATTGGTTTTCTATATACGGGCTAGTAATGATCATGGTAATAATAGTAGTCACCATTTGTTGAGAGTTTACCCTTCCTCAGGAGCTTGGAGATGGGTTCTTCATACATGGCACCTTAACTATTAACCTGTTTCGAGGATGTTGATTCATGACCTACAAGGGAGCACATGCTGGAAGAAGAGTTAGCTGGAGAAGGGTTTCATCTGAATTCATGCTATGAAGGCTTTCTGTTGTGAAGACGGTCATTCTGCAGTGCATAGCTGAAAACCGGGAAGAGCCTGGGAGCCCCCACGCTCCTTTCTAGAAGGTTCCTTCAGCACACGCCACTCTGAGAGTACCTGTGGCTCACAACTACCCCCAAGAGCACCGCAATAGTTATTTTTGCTTTGCCCTGAAGGCTGGTAGAGTCCAGTCCATTATCAACTTTTGCATATGCTAAGAGCTTATGTAAAGAGAGCATTGGTACATATAATTATACATAAATGTGAGAAACATGCTAGAAATAGGTTCTTACTTTATTGTGTTTGACTCTAATGATATTACATTTAAAAACCCACAAAACCCAACAATAGTAGGTTTTATTTATTGAGTGTTAGAATGTGCCTAGTATGGGAGCAGCATCTGTGGGGCTATAACATTTCAGTGACGGATAATCACATCCTCACATTGGGATTTAAAGAAGGACAGTTCTTCAGTTCTCCAGTGCCACACAAGCAATGTGTAGTGTGATTGAAATTTAGCTGCATAACTATTTTTATTCTGTTAGCCAATAAACTATCAATTATTTAAATTTGTAGTATGATCTAATGATCCCCTTTCACTCACAGATCTATTCAGTTGTTCACCTATACTGTGTGTGTGTGCGTGTGTGCGTGCGTGTGTGTGTGTGCCCAAGAGATCCAGAAAGCCTCTTTCTCAGAACGAGGCCGTGTTACACAGTCAGTTAGCACGTGTCCCCAGGAGGTCGCATTGCACGGAAGCAGCTGGCCACTCCTGCGCCCATGAGAGCCACAATCCCACCTCTGAGGCATCTTTGCCACTCTGCCTTACGGCGTGTTCTGAGGTTTCCAAGGAAAATGGTCTTCGACGGTGAGTCTCGGCGTTTACATCGTCCCCTCTGTGCCCTCAGTCATTATTCCTGGCGTTGAGTTCACCATTTGAAATCAGCCGCGCCTAATTTTTCCTCTTCTGCTCTGAGATATTTTTCAGCACAGACCAGCATCCTCCCTTTTTTTGTGCTCTAGGAAAAGCAGCTCCGAGGTGTGTTGGAAAAGAAGCCACCGATCTGATTTCAGCCTCTCTCTGTGCCTTTGTTTCCTCTTTTGCATGTGAGCACGGCCAGCTGTTTAGAGTTTTGAAGCCCTCCTGTCTATGGAGTTAAAATCTTTCCCCTCCATTTAGTCCGTGAGATAGCATCTCTTACTAATCGAAAAACTTATAAAGAACTGATGGATGTCTGGAGCGCTTGTGCAACTGTAGAACCTTCACTTATTTTTGATTCCGCTCAGATTTGGTTCAACATACTATGGAGGTGAATTCGGTAAAACCATTGAAGTCATCACACATATTTAAGGCATCATATACATTAACATAAACTAACCGTTCAAACAAAGAGATTCTTTAGCCTTCTGGAGAGAATTTTCAACATCAGTATTTTCCCTCTCTGAAAACACATTTTGCAGGTACCCACACTGATCTCTTGTTACTGAGTTAGGCCAATATGTAGATATACTAATTTGAACTCAGTATACCGATGTCCAAATGAAGCTCTCTTGGAGGCCACTGGATAGATAGCCTATGGCTTCTCACAACATTTGGAAGATATTTTTTGGAGGGTGTTTTTTCTTCTTCTTTTTTTTTTGGTGGTTTATGGGATGGTAACTTGCAGTTGGCAAAGCAAACCAGAGGAACACCCAAAGTTAAATGTGTGAATAAAATACGAGAAAAACATAGTCATGACTAATAAGATGTAAATGCCAGGGAATTTTCTTGTCTTTTAAAGTAGACATCTGTGCCCTATTTTTACATGCTCATCACCATAAGCGCGTTCACATGTTTCCCCAAATCTGTCTGCACAGACATATTCTAAAGGCCTCAGAGCTTTAACACCTTCGCTGCTACAGAGACGCCCCGGCAGCCGCTGCCCGCGACATCTCCGACATCTCCGCCAAGTAAGAGTTGGCGCGGGCGCCGCCCGCCGGTGGGGGCGAGAGAAGCCGGCAGAGGCCGGGCCGCTCCCCCGAGCCAAGGCCGCGCTCCCGGGTCGCGAGCGCAGGAGGCCGGCGGGGTCCCTGGGCCGTCCCGGCAGCCTCTGTGCCGCGCGTCCACCGGTTCGGAGCCTGGCCGCCCGCGGGCACAGCAGGCGGAGAGCCCACGCCTGTCTGCACAGCTGGTGAGGTGGCAGGAGCTGGCGCTGGTCCCGGGGCAGAGGGACAGGCGGTCCCGGGGCTTCACCCCGTCCAGGAGCGAGTCCGAGCGCAGAGGAGCGAGCGGCCCCCTGCGCCCCGAGCGCCGACGGCTTTCCACGAAGGTGCTGCGCTTCGGGCAGACCCGAGGCCGCCGCTGGTGCTGCCTGTGCTGCCAGGCCCTGGGCACCCGCCCTCCACGCCCCTGGCCGGCAAGAGCTCTGTTCACAGGGAAAGCTGAGGCGAAAGGGCAAACTCGTCCACGGGGGAGAAGAGACCGCAGCCACGCGCTGAGGGGCAAATGTCTGCTCCCTCGTCCTGGAGAGCGGGACGCGGGAACTGACTGCTGGGGCTGTGCAGGAGCAGACAGAGGAGAGGGGGCGTCGTCGCCAGAGGGAGAAGAAAGCCAAGAGCCTGAAGTCCAGGTTTTCTGGCTGTACTGTCGAAGCCCCCGGCGGATGGCATTACCTATTTGCAATGAATGTGCTCCTTTATTTAAGAGTTTCAGTCATATACACTGAGTTTTAAATCCACCTGACAACTTTTGAAAATTCTTTCCGTTGTGTAGATGAAGAAACTGAGCTCCAGAGACTGAGGCAGCCACACGAGCTGAGGGAAGGGCATGAATTTCCCTTGAAGGTCAATGGAATTCGGAGTTAAGACCTGAGATGTGCCTCTCAGTGTCAACGCGGGTTTGTTACGTGGCCCTGAGCAAGTCACTTCAGTTCTGTGCACTTCTGTGTCCGGACGGAAACTCCTAGCACAATGAAAAATATCCACTCGCCAAGTCCTCATGAGAAGAAAAGGCTGAATGATGTGTCTGAGTTGGAGCAATTGGGGGAGAGTCAGCACTAGAGCACAGAGCAGCTCTCAAGCCGTGGTGTCTGCGGGGTCAACGTCTGCCATGATCAGAAATGGTAGAACCGGGATCTAAGCCAGTTCTCCTAGGCCGAGATTTCACGGGCTTCTGCCTGTCATCCTCTTCACAAAGGGTGGTTACACAGGAACAGGGAACCCTGCGCTGCGTACACTTTGGGAAGGATTATAGCAACCTGGACCATGTCGGGAGGCAGAGGGAAAATTCCTCATTTTGGTCACCACCCTCTATTCAGGAGAATAAAATGATACTGGAAAGGAAATTCAGTGTGTAAGAATAAAGCAGTCATTTCCACATGCAGCCTGCTTTTCCTGGTGATCTCCGTGTGTGCGGATGCTCCTTCCACTGCTGTGAGTGCTCAGCCTGCCCAGGCCAGCTTCCTCCGGGCTCCTACAGCCTTCAGTATTTTTGACAGTTTCGTGTGTTTATTTCTTCAAAACCAAAGACTGAAATTGTACTGTGTGACAGGCGCTGTTTGCAGCACTGGAGAGCAGCAATGAATCAGAAAAGGACTGTGCTTCATGGAACACACAGGGTTGTGTGCACAGGGATGGTGGCACACTCACTTCTCTGTGGCTGAAACCCATTGGCACACTCCAGATGACTGGAAACAGCAGACGTTTATTCTATCACAGTTCAGGAGCACAGTCAGTGTGGGCACAGCTGAGCTGAAGTCACGGCATCAGCACAGCCAGACCCTCCAGATTCTTCGGGGGGGACAGGCGACTCACATCGGCTCTGACAGTCACCGGGATGCTGGGCCTCTCTCCCTTCTCCTCAGCCTCTGTTTTAACTTTCTTCAACCACAAGTCTGAGGACACTAGGGACTGCACCTGAGGCCTACCCTAGCGATCCAGGATGATCTCTTCATCTCAAGATTCTTAATTTAATGACATTTGCAAAGATTCTTAACCGAGATGAAGCAACATTTGCAGATTTTGGTGTTTAAGACCGTATATCTGTGGGAGAACATTACCCAGCCTACTCCAGGTAGAATGTCGGAGAGTGAACGGAGGGTCGTAGCCTGGCAGGAAAGTCAACCACGAGACCGAAAACAGTTCCATGGCAATATGTGAGGTTATTTCAAGAATACGAAACCTTCCAGGTGTGGTGGCTCACAGCTGTCATCCCAGCACTCGGGTGGCAGAGGCAGGAGAGGCAGGAGCACTGCTGAGTTCGAGGCTTGTCTGGGCTACATAGTGAGCTCAGGGCCAGCCTGAACCACAAAGTGAGACCTGTCTCAAAAAAAAAAAAAAAATAAGCCTATTTCATCACAGGGTGGGGGAACTGGAATGCGAGCCTAGGATGCCTTATCTAGCCCTGGATGTTTAAAGAAGTATGTTATTCTGATTCTAATGAGGTGGAAGACACTAGTATCCGGAGTTTATTTGTCTAGTTAAGAGGCTATTAAACAGCCTAGCTAAGTGATTGTAAGACCTGAAGCAAACATACTGCAGCATGGAACCGAAGTGAGTGACTGTCTTGTATAGGTCACAGGACATGAAACAACTCAACCGTTCATATCGAAGCAGAATCCAGGATGCTCATTAGCTTGACTGCTCGTGCCAGTATATCAGCATGGATTTAGTTCTCATGCTTCTGCCAGGAATGGAAAATTTCTGTCTTGAGCTTAAAAATCTGTCAGAAAATCCTGAATTCCCTGTGAGAAAATCAATGAAACTACTTTTTTGGCCCCATTTTAGTGAACTTTATCTCTCTCTTTAAAGTGAGTACTAAAAACATTAACTCATAAGAGATGCTCTTTGTATAGTAAGATTTTAAATATTTAGTAGATTGGCAAATGCTTACTGTGAAAATGATAAGTCAGATTGAGACAGTGTATTGAGTGAGAATATCTAATATAATTTTTAGGGCAGATGAGTACATCACATGTATTGGTTATAATCTTCCTTCAAGAAGAGCTTTAAAGTAGATCATCACTCAGTGGCTTTTTAAATTTAATGAGCTTATTTTACATTAAGGTAAATATTTTCTCTGATGAAGGTGAGGAAATCTACAATGCAAAATTCCTATTCTTTGCAAGAGTCAAATACAAAAGGGAAATGCCGGACGTGGTGGCTCACGCCTGTC
>PVIC010008188.1:27721-48981 GCA_004025085.1 Thryonomys swinderianus
AAAAAAAAAAAAAAAAAAAAAAAAAAAAAAAAAAAAAAAAAAAAAAAAAAAAAAAAAAAAAAAAAAAAAAAAAAAAAAAAAAAAAAAAAAAAAAAAAAAAAAAAAAAAAAATACAAAAGGGAAAAGAGAAACAAACTGGCAAATGGTAGTTTATTTTAACAAGTGACAAATTGATATGGTTGACCCTCTTTATATTTACTTACCTATTAGTCAATATTAAAGATTACTTATGGATTTATGATCACCAATAGCCAAAGTAATGAGTTTAAAGGTTGTATGATGGTAACAAAAATCCTCTTGTTGCTGGACAAACGGGGCAGCTTCCAGAGGAGCCTGTTTTTCCTTTTGATCACGATGAAGAGCAAGCAAAGTATAAAAAGAAAATTCAGCAATACCAACTATACATCCATGAGTTGCCAAGAATGGTTCCTCATCGTTACACTGATACTCTTGCTTATTTTCCTTTCTCTGGGTTTTATTATTGTAGAACTTAATCCAAGGTCCTTGTCTGGACACCAACTGTAGGTGAGATTGGGTCCCGAGTCCCACGTTGGGCACCGTCACTCTCCTGGCTGGCCTTGCTCTGGGACCTAGACCAGCTACTTAGTCCTGTCTGCCCTGAGGGCAAATAAGGACAATTACAAAGAGGCACAGAGTCAGATTGACCTAGAGACCACCAGGGCACTTCTACCTGCAGCAGGTACGGGAGTTCTGGGCCCTTGGCTCACCACAGCTTTATCTTAACTTCAGCTGCCTTAATTTCCCCTAACATGCAATCGCCCTCAGATGCAACCTTTCTCCTTTGTGTTCACAGAGGAGGGTGAATGGGCCTTAATTCTCCTCTGACCCTCAACATTTTACTTTGCATGTTTTTACCACCACATTTTCAAGGGCTCGCATTATTTTTTTTCTGTAACATTTAGGCTGTCAACTACATCTAGTACAGTTTGCACTTCATATAGTACAGAAGTTTAACTTCAACCCTTTTCTTTCACGTAATACCATATTTAAATTTCTCCTACCTCTATAAACAGAACAAGTAAACTTTAAAACAACTATTTTTTATGTCTTGGTCTAATTTTGCCAGTGTGTCACTGTGTGTTCTTTAGTTTTTATTTTTTATTATACATTGACACATTATGGTTTTATATCTTTATGGAGCAAGAAGTATGTTATGGTTTAGAAATACAATGTGGAATCACCACATTAACCTAGATCTGTCACCTGAACTATTTACTCTTTTAATGATAATCTTAAATTTACTTAGTGATGTTGAAATATATAGCATATTATCATCATTTACTGAGTCACCACAATTTGCAATATATAAATGAAAGGAGGATCTTGTCCTCTTGGGAATTTGAGGGTCCAAATCGAGACTTTGTACCCTTTAGTCATCTCTTCTTCTTTCCAATCCCCACTTTCTGGTAACATTCTTGCCAGATAGTCTACAATGAGTGGATGGATGCATGTGCTCTTGTACATTCATGAAAGTGAAAGTTAGAAAGCAATAAACTATTTTCATATGAAGTAATGTAGCTGATCAAAAGTTTCAGAGGTGCTAAATAATTGTACCTGTAAATCCTCAAAAGACCAAGTCGTGAGGACAGAAGATCAGTGATGGCCAAAGTGTGGGGGTGGGGTTTGCTTATCATGAAAATGATGCCAAGTGAATTTTGGTGGAGACAGAGAAATTTCACATTTTTTGGTAGTGCTTGCATGACTCCGTTTCTCAGAACTGATAGCTATACACAAAATAAAAGTGAAATACACCACATGCACATTGAAAATCAGTATATTTTGGGGGTCAGATATTTAGCTCAGTGGTTCTGGCACCTGCCTAGCAAGTGCAAGGTCCCTGGTTCAATCCCTGGTGAACCACATACAACAATACCTGGTGTGGTGCCTCACATCCAACAGGAATCAATACCACATGCCACGGTGCCAGGCGTGGTGGCACATGCCTATAATCCTAGCACTCAGAAGGCAGAAGCTAAAGGATTGCTGTGAGTTCGAGGCTTGCCTGGGCTACCTAGTGAGTTCAGGGCCAGCTTGAAGTACAAAGTGAGACCATCTAAAAAAAAAATCAGTAAATTTTAGGGCCCTATTATTTTTATTGCACATAAGAAATATACTTCTAAACTTGACTTTGAAAATACTTCAATAGCTGACAAACATCATGGATTAAATTTCCATCTTAACTGTAACCTCCACCACTGGTAGCTTTACTCTGCATGGTGTGCATCTTCCTAGAATCTTTTCCTACACTGGTTTGAAATTTCCTCTAACTTCCTTCAGGATAGTAAGACTAATTGTTTAAAATAATACCAAACTTGACTGCTGCCCTAGCATGGAGAGACTCTGCAGGGGCCCAGAAAGGAAGAACCCTGATCGCAAAACCCAGGGGAAACTGGATCCAGAACGTCTTCCTCCTCTCTCTTCTCTGCCTGGCAACCTCTTCTTCTCAGAATGTATCTCTGACCTTTTACCTTCTCTTCTTCCCTCATGCACCATGGCTCCTTCCTTCCTTTGATACACTGGGTTGTTATTCAGTCCTCCACCGCTAACATACAAGAAAGGGTAAAAGGGAAAAAAAAAAAAAAAAACAAAGAAATGTAATGGGCAACAGAATGCAGTGAAATAGTATTATCAGTTTCCTGAGGGCAAGTAACTATCAGTCCTTAATTTTATATTCATCAAAATTATATTCTCAAGATCAAAAAATTTAAACACAATTTTTACTCACTGAGAAGAGACTAGCCCCTACATGCCCACACATATTTGTAGGATTCACTGAAGGAAACTTGAATGGAATTAAGGCAAAAGTCTTCTTTAGAGAGAAAAATAGTTTAGAGAAAGAAAGGGGAGTTGAATGTAGATAAGTTTAAAAGAGTCATTTCTTGTAAAAAGGCAAATGCTGTCTTATGGGATTATAAGCAGGAAAATAGAAGCAATGATAGACAAGTTTAGAGGTGGATGGCTATTATTATGAAGTATAACTATATCTTATGGTTTCAGAGAGGAATAAAGATAAGAGTTAACATCTCATTTTCATAAGCATTCAGGGTAAAATCTCAGGTAAAATTAAAAGAAAATAGACTATGTAACCTCTGATTCTCTGTAGGGGGAGAATGAAACTAAAAGTTGACAAAAAATAAAGAAAAGAGAAATGTTTAAAAATATATCAAAATAGTATTAAATCACATCCAGATATATTTAAAATATGGAATCTGATGAGATACTCTGGCAAAAGTTTGAGTGGATTTCTTTTTATTTTTTATTTATTTATTTTTTAATAGGCTTTGTGATGCTGAGAATGGAACGCCCAGCAGTGTGCAGGGGCGGCAAGAACTCTTCCACCCCAGAGCTGCCAAACGAGGATCTGCCGCTCTTCAGAAATACAACTGCAACATGTTCGCATAAAAACTAGCATATCAAGAGCACTCATTACACCCTACGGTTCATTTCACCAGGAACATGCACTAACACAAGCACGTATGTTTGAATAATTGGCTCAATGTATACAAAAATCATTTTTAGAGGGTTCTACATTTATTTTAACCTTTCAGATCCTTTTTGGAGGGGTATCAGGAATTGAACTCAGGGTCTTGTACATGTGAGGCAAGCACCAGAATATTTTCACATTCTATAGATTATATAGGGGAAATAAATGGGTGATTTTATAAGATTGCATGAAAAACTTACTAAATTGATCCAAGGTAAGTAAAATGCACACAAAGATGATGGTTTCATACAGGCCATATTGAGGGACCCTAAGTTAGAGATCTGGAATAAAAGCACTGCCAACAACATTTTTATTCTAGGACATTTAAAAACTTCTTTTTAAAACAGCATGCATTTAAAGAAGTCATAAAAGAAGTTAGAATACACTTTCAGCTCAAAAATACATATGCTACATACTGAAATTCTGGAGATACAGTATACTTGGATATAAATTTGTATATGTAAATGTTAAGAGTTCAAAAAGAAAGAAAACCTGAAAAATGACTCTAAAGATTTTTCTTTTCCCTCTTTTATTTATTTATTGAGAGGTAAGTTGAGGGATTTAGGGATTAGCATAGAGAAGAAGTAGTCTAAAGTCAAAATGAAAATCTAAAACAAAAACAAATAAAACCCCTAGCCAGATGTGGTAGCTCACGCCTGTAATCCCAGCCCAGCCCTCGGGAGGCAGAGGCAGGAGGGTTTCTGAGGCTTGCCTGGGCACCATAGTGAGCTCAGGGCCAGCCTGAACTACAAGGCGGGACCCTGTCTCAAAAAAAAAAAAAAAACTAAAGCCAAAAGTAGAAAGACATTTATTTGTACAATGAATTAGCAAGATCCATCAAGATTCAGGATTCATCAAGAATGAAGAAAACTAAATATAAATGCTAATAAAAGAATAGCAGACATAACTATAGTAAATTCAGAGACTAAGATGTTAAGGAACGCATGTGAATAACTTTACACCAGTAAGTTTGAAAACTTTCAAAAAACCAGAAAAGTCTAGAGAAATCATAGCTTCTGTCTTAATAAGAAATAGATATCTATCGCTTCTCGGCCTTTTGGCTAAGATCAAGTGAAGAAATAGATAGCTAACAGTTCTATAACTATTAAAAAATTATCAGTGGTTGGTTAAAATTCTTCCCATAAAGAAAGCATCAGACAGAATATTTTATAGTATATTTCATCACAGTACAAGGACAAGTAAATCAAATGTTACAAAATGAATATAGAAAAAGTAGAAATACTGCGCAAAACATTTTTAAACTTCACACAACTCTGATTCCAAATCTAACATAGATAGCAGGTCTAGAAATTTATTAGCCAATTTTACTTATGAATATATATGCAAACACCTTAAATAAAACGTTGACAAACAGTACCTACAATGAATAAAAGAACACAATATATCATGGCCAACTTAGATTTTTCTCAGAAATACAAGATTGGAATTCTATATCTAGAAAATCACAGCATAGATTTAGTGCTTGCTTTGGTATTTTAGAAAATGTGTTGTGATAATTCATCATATTGGAGTACAAGAGCCACAAAATTAACAATTGTGGGAACAGCATTAGATAAAATTCAACATCTATTCATGATGCCAAATGAAGTTAAAAGAAATAAAAACGACCTTCTTCCATAGAATGGCTGACACATTTGAATTCCTAAAACAATGCTTTATGGAGATAAAATTTTCTTCGTATGAGGCCAAAGGAAAATGGTGTTTTCCCACTTCTCATTCACACCGACTGGTGCAGCCAGACTTGAGAAGCACAGTGAACTCAGACATAAATAAATTAAGATGTAAGGACATTAATTGATAAGGTTTGAAGTGAAGGAAGCAAAATTATATTTGTAGTTGACTTGGGTATTTATAGAAAAGCATATATATATATATATACATAAAATATATAATATACATATATATGTATATATGTAGTAAAACATATAATATATATAACAAAATTAGTAAGCAGGATGTGGTGGTGCATGTCTGTTCTCCCAGGACTTGAGTCTGAGAGAGAAGAATCAGGAGTTGAAGATCAGCCCAAGAATTTAGTGTCTTAGTGAGACAATCCCAACAGACATTTTATTTCAAATTTTAAAACGGCTGGGGATGAAGCTTATTATACAATTCCTGGGTTCAATTCCTAGTAATAAAAATAAATGAAAAAAACCCCAAAATTTTAAAAATTTGTATGATTTCATTATAAAGGCAGTGTACCAGAAAATGAGTAATTAAAAATAATTAAAAGAAACAATGTCAAACAAAACTATCAGTTACCCAGTGCAGATTAAGACATCTATGAAAAATGTAAATTTTTATGACATGATATCAAAAAATAGCCAAACAATTTGTGAAAAAGCAATGTTAGTGGTTGCAAAAACTCAGTATCCAAAATATTTCATGTCTCTCCCCAAAGTAATCTATAATCCCAGTGTAATTACAATGAAAATATGAAGTCTTTATTTTGTGATTTAGTAAGCTTAGAGTAAATTTATAAACTAAAGGAGGTAAAAGTTATTAGATAAATATAAATAAGAATAATAAGAGACTACTATATTAGACAGAAAAATTTATTGTTATGCCAAATGTATTTTACAGTGAGCTACTGTCAACTCAAACTGGCATTATCTGATTTTGATTTCATAGACCACTTTTTATTTAAAAAGTTTTTAAACCCATTTGAAGATCTACATTCACTTCAGCGTAGTAAGAAACCAAGGATTTGTTCTATATTAAAAAAAATAGACAAGATTAACCGGGCGTGGTGGCTCATGCCTGTCATTCCAGCACTCGGGAGGCAGAGACAGGAGGATTGCTGAGTTCGAGGCTTGCCTGGGCTACATAGTGAGCTCAGAGCCAGCCTGAACTACAAAGCGAGAACCTGTTTCAAAAAAATAAATAAATAAAATAAAAATTTTTAAAAAAATAGACAAGATTAAAAATGTAGTTAATTTATATAAGTTTCATCATTGGTAAAATTTGTTTCCTTTATGAACCTTAGTTTCTCATATTTAAAATGACTTGGGTGACATCTGAGATAATGATCAGTATAGTTTTCGCATGAAAATTTACAAGTCTATGAAAATAGAAAATTTTAGGGTATTTATGTGGTCTAGAAAAAGAAAAGAGGTAAAGTCATTGAAAAATGATTTTTTTGCATTTATAATATATTTAAATATGCTCTTTTGGGTATAAGCAAAATTTGGTATGAGATATGAACTCTTCAGTTCAAAGTAACCAATTCCTCACATTTTATTTCTTTCATAATTATTTTAGCTATGACAGTTTATTTGTATTTAGATTACTACTATATATGGCTACAAGCATTGTTAGAATTCTTATTTATATATCAATTTGAGGAAAATTGATCTTTGTTATGCTGAGCCTTTTCCTCTATAGACATAGTAAAAATCTCACTATACTTTCTGCTGTATTTGTACCTAAATTTTGCTCTTCTAGGTGATTATGAATGGGATTGAATTTTTAGTGACAGCATCCATGTATTCATTGCTAGTTATAAAGAAATGCAACTGATTTTTGTATGATTGTCTTGTATTGTCATACACTGTTGAACTGTTTGTTATATATAAGAGATTTGGGGAGATTTATAGGGCTATTCCACATAGAAAAGCATATCATCTAGCGACAGGGACTACTCTGTGCATCTTTCCTGTCTGCTGCTCTCCCCCTGCCCTGCCCCCGTCCCCCCTGGGCTGGTCCTTGTTTTACAGCACTGGCTACAAGGCCCAGCACCAGGCTGAGTGGGCGCAGTGACAGGAGACGGCCGCTGCCTTTCTCCCTAGGATTAAAGAGACTATTTAATTTTTGTGCCATTAATTGTAACAATCTATCTTGGCCTTTTTCCAAATTCTACATCCTCTTTGCATTCGCTCCCATGGTGCCATGATCCTACATTGGACGCCGTGTTTCTGTAGCCCTCTGACATGTTTTGATGTGGTGTCGCCCTCTGCCCTCGGACTGTGGCATTTCTTCCTCCCTCTACACGTGTCAGAGCCGGTCCGACCAGGCCAGCCCGGTCCCCTGACCCAGAACAAGTGCGGTACCGCGTGGCCACCAGCTAAACGGAGAAGCCCAGTCCCTCGGGCTGTGTGGCGTTAACTTAGGCTCAGCGTCCCAGGATTAGTCTGAAGTACCTTTGAGAAGCCATTGGGCCAACAAAAGAGGCATAGGAAGGCAGACTGGCAATATATTTCAAAGAGCTAAGTGTGCACTAAGTTTAAGAAATGTCACGATTTGGACCAGAGAGTGGCTACATTAGGAAAATAAAATACTTACTGCTTTGTACTGTGCACCAAGTCCTGTTCCACACCATATATTTTGTGTCTTAGGTGTATAAGACTCACTTAGTCGGACTGACAAATGAGTCTGACCTACAAATGGTCTCCTGGAATGAACTTCCTCACGTTAAGGATTTACTCGTTAGAAAACAGAGGTAACAAAGCTTCCTGAGCTGAGAGCAGATTTGTCATTTTATTTTTTGATAATACTACACCTCAGGTAAGCTTTCCATAGGGCCCAGTTTACTCAATACAGTCCATGTTTATTTCTACTATCCCAGAATAAGAATCAATGATGCCTCTCTTTCAGTATCAAAAGTATACTGTTTTGAGCTGAAAGTTATACAGTTACATTTAGACATTGTACTCTTTACTTTTCAGAGCCGTTAAATATCGTATAATTTGGAGTATGTGTTATTTTATTCCATTTTATAATACCTAACATCTGAGACTAAAATTCAAAAACAAAATAGAACTGAGCTTTTCAGAAAGTAACTTATATGGAAGATGTTGTCATACACAGATTTTAGCCAGCATGGAGACACCGAGATGTGAAGCCTGGGGAGGGAACAGGTGAAGAATGGTGGCTTCAGGTGTCAGGCAGTGAACCACAGTTACTGCAGGTAGGTTCTGAATTCACTTGCACGGGTTCTAATCCTAGCACATGACTCACCGGGGTTGAGCAGCTCACTGTGCACCCTCCTGCTATGATTTCCTCATCTAGGAAGTAGCTATCTGATGTGTAGTATTATGGAAAAGGTAAGCGGTAAGCCTATGTAAATCAGCTACCACAGTACCTGACATCCAACAAGCACTGTATGAATTTGGCTGTTACAGTACTAGGAAATGATTTACTTTCATAGGTGATGTATAAGATTCAGAGGACCCAGAGATCTTAAAGACCATGAAAAATGACTACCAGTGACCTCCTTTATTATCTACTTCTGTCTATCTTCACTAGTTTGTGAGTTCTCTATGGACAGAAAAAAGTTAGCTTCTCTTAAATTTACAACCTTAAATTCTCCAACTACTAGAAAGTACTGCCAACTGCCTAGAAAATACAAAACAGCAAACTAGTGTTTGAGGTAAAAAGGAAGGAAGGAAGGAAGGAAGGAAGGAAGGAAGGAAGGAAGGAAGGAAGGAAGGAAAGAAGGAAGGAAAGAAGGACATAATACTACACATCAGATAGCTACTTTCCAGATGAGGAAATCATAGCACGAGGATGCACAGTGAGCTGCTCAACCCTGGTCAGTTATGGTCCTAGGATTAGAACCCATGTAAGTGAGGTGAAAGAAATAAACTGGTGCATTGTATTGTTTTTTGCAGGAAGTAAAGAGATGCTTAGAATACCACCTATAACAAGTTCTCCATATGAGACCTTTGGTTGCAGTGAATGAGGGACTATTATTGGCATCTGGCGGATAAACGTCAGGCATACCCTTCACATTCTGTAATGCGCATAACCATTCCAACAAGAAATGTCTGGCATGAATGTCGACGGTTCTAAAGTTGAGAAACCCAAGACAGGTAACAGACATACTGTAGTCCATACTGTCTAACTCTGGCCACATCTCTGGATACTCCCTTGATTTCAGTTTCAGCTTAATCTTCCCTTCAGGCATAGACTATTCCTGTTTCCTGCTTTCAGAGGTTTATTTTCCAAAGACATATACACTCAATTAGCTTCATGTTTTGTATTCCGGGAAGTCAACGGTGCTACAGGACAGTTCTAAGCAGCACAGAATAGGAGTTGCTGGATCAATGGCTGAGCCCCCCGGCACCTCAAGGGAGAAATTTCCAGGTCCTTTCAGGACAGCTATGGCGTGGCTGCTTTGCAAGATGGAGTCTCATTTGTCCACAGTGATAATGTGCAAGGTTCACTGGGTTTTTCTTCTTTCTCCTCTTGCTCTCCTTGCCCCGTCATCCTTTACCATGAACTAGCCACGCACAAGCCGAGGGCTCGTCTTCTTTTGGGATAATAAACCCAGGCTGAGACAATGGACGCCAGAAGGGGCAGGATAGGGTTGGAAAACTATGATGAGATACGTTGAAAATACAGTAATTAAACTAAATAGTTATAAGTGAACAGCGTATTGTGGGTCACTGACATTGATCTTGGCCCCTGAGTATGAAGACAGAACCGGAGCAATTGCGAATTTGAGTCTTGTCTACCACCCTCACTTAGGCTCCACACCACTCTCCTCTTCCTGAGTAAAGCGTGAGCTGTATGATAAAAAGGAGCTGGCTATTACACCAACCAGGGACAGGAGAAGAGAAAATCGGTATCATTTACAGTATAACCTCCTGTTCAGATGTCACAGAGGCTCTTTAAATCACTGTGCAAATTTATAGGCTCTGCCATTCAGTGGAAAGCGTTAATGAAACACTCTTTGAGGCATTATATTACGAAAAATAATGCAGAGGGGTGAGGAAGACATAGAAGCCCTCCGGATCAAGACAGATTCTGCACTTAAAGTCTCAGATGATAAATTTATGCATATTTTTTTCTGAGGGTTGACAAGAGTTGCTTTGGCAGGCGAAGTTAGCTGGGGACCTAGCAGCATCAGGCCCCGGACAACCAAAAGCTTCCAGGGTTCAATGCAATCAGTCACACACGTGCCTACATGCGATATTATTCTGCCTAGATTTCTTCATGCATTATATATAGGTTAAAAGAGGTTGCCATAAATAGTGGGTTCACAGAAAGGACAGGCTGAACATTTGAACTCTGCGAAAGTGAAAGAAGAGGAGAACAAGACCGTTTTTCACTTTTTTCCTGGATTCGCCCTCACTGCCCGCTCCATGCAGGTGACCACAGAAGCAACATTAGTTCAGCATTAAAATTCGATAAGCCTTTTTTCATGATTCTACTCTGACAGGTCCCCTGCATGGCAGAGAAGCCACGAGGCTGAGTGAGTAGGTTTCTGAACAAATTGGGTCAGATGTTGCTTCTGCTTGACTTACTTAAGATTGATTGGTAATTAAGTGGTTTAAAATTAGTCCTTTCCTAGTGGAGCAAACTTGGTGCAGCGCTGTTCAGATTGTTCTAGACCTTCAGAGGATTGAAGCAAAGAATGAGAATGAGGAACCGATGCTTTTGAAGAGTCTTAGTGTCAAAAGAAGAATGAGACATAGTCTCCCCAGTTGATATCTCTGAATGGGGGTTCATACACTCAGTGATGAGAAGTCGATGAATGAGCAGAATTACGGGGGAAATAAATGACTTCTTTTCTGAAGAATGCAGGAAAAGGTGCAGATCCATTTTCTTCCTCAAATCAATGTCAGTGATTTATAGACTGATTAGCACGTAGGGAAGTGGACCGACTTACCTGGCAGCCTGGGTAACGTTTGGTGAGTGAGTTCAGAGACCAAAATGGAGGAAAGAGGGAGGCGGAAGGTGTGTTAGCAGCAGTGCAGGCCAGGAAGGTCAGCTCAAGGTGAGACAAAGAGGTTACCGAAAAGAAACTCTAATCCCACTTATTCGGGGTCCAGTAGAGGCCAGCTAAGCACTGGTGAACTTTCAGTTCAATTAAAGTCCCCTCCTCTGTGCATCTATAGGAATGTGTGAACATGCACATGACTGTGTTAATGAGAAATAATGAATGAAATCATAAGCATTAGGACATACATGTCTATTAGTCTGCTTTCCAGGTCCTGTTCGTATTTGGATGTTTTTGAATTGATCTAATGTAGCTATTTAAAAATGTTTCTTCTTTCTCATGAATTAAACTACTCATTACAATGTAAAGCTTTTCAATATTTCAGTATATCTATTGCCACAATAACATTCAAATATATGTATTGTATTTGATTGAATAGATATATTAATTAATAAATAGTATTCTCAAGAGAGGCCTTGCGATTGCTGAGAGTTTTTGTTAGGATGAACGATGCTACTGTGAATGTATAGTATCATCTCTTTTTTTCCTCAGGGACAAATATTTATTAAATAATAATATGTTGAAATTTTGGTCACTGAGAAGTTCAAAGGTGAAGAAGCCACCAGCTGTTTTTGTGGAGCTAATGATCTTGAAGGAGATTGTATGAAGAGCTCACAAAGCCACCCTGAAGACTCAGTGTGGAAATACGATGCAGGGAAATGTACTGAGTTGCGTAGACCAGGGACACTGCAAAAGAGAAGCAACTCTGTTGAGCCAGGAGGGTTTAGGAGGAAGACAAGGGAAGGACCCCACGTTGAAGAACTGAAATCAGGTGGGCCGGACGCTCAGAGTTTACGAAAGGCTCAGCGCGGAAGTCAGAGGAAGAGGAGTCTGGAGTCACAGACGCTTCGTGTTAATGTTAGAGTCCGGAAGCGCATGCGGAAAGAGAGGCAGGAACTTAATTATCTGTGATTTTTACAGAGAGATATAAGCAGTAATAATATAGAGAACAAAGGAAGGAATTTTATCGCCCTGGATATATATTGCCAGCATTTTTCTGAGGTTGTAATAATTTATAATCCTAGCCGCTATGCACAAGCACACTAAATCCCTCAGTCCATCTCTTGGGCTACAAACACAACTAGGATCCGAGGTGTCTAGTGACTTAGATAGCTTCATTTGGGCAGCATTTTTATTGGAGATAAATTGTACATACTAAAAAGTAGATAGCACGAAGAGCAAAATAATAATTTTATGCACGTGTGTGCAACATTGAGCTAGTAACTGACAGTCCCCCCGACTTCGGCCCGTTTCCATCTCCCCCTCTTTGCCCTCGCCTCGCTCACAGGGGTAACCACCACCTCTAACGGTGCGCATCTCTGTTTGGTTCTGTATGATTGTAACATTATGCAAATTTATGCTAATATGTTTGGATACCCTAACAACGTTTGGTAAGGTCTGCCCGCGTTGAACTTCACATAAGTAGAATCCCACGTTCTGTTCCCATTAACCAGCTGCTTACACTGAAGCCTTATCGCTGCGTCCGGGCCGGGGCTATTTTGTCTCAACTTCCTCGCTTTCACGGCCCCCTGTGCTGCGCTCTGCGAATGGAACGTGCGGCCCAGTCTGATCATTTCTCTTCTTTGTGCTCAGCGCAACTTGCATTATCACTGGCGTCCTGAACACTTCGACGGCACAGCTCCTGAAGGCAGATCTCCGGGATATAGATTTAGGTTTAAAAAGGCCAGGTGTAGATAGAAACATCCATCTTCAGCTTCCCCGCGTGACGCAAGTTCTTCCTGAGACAGCTGACAGTTACACTCCTGCCAGGAGACGGAGACGTTCCTTTGTTACATCCCCGCGTTCTCACCAGCAACTTTACATTCTGGTTTTTCTCATCTGTATAGAATTTTATTTCGTCGCAATTTCATTAAGACTTTCAGGCTTTGCAGTGGTAACACATGACCGCGATGCTCTGAAAGTGTTTGTGTTTATTTTGCTGCTCACAACCTGGTCAACCCTTTGCCTTGTTTTGTCTATTAGGTTGCTTAATTTGTGGTTACCGACTTACGGGATTTCTACAGAGATGTATTTTCAGGTATTGCTACTGTGTCCAGGGTTTCTCCCAGTGTGTTGCCTTTGGATTATTTCTTCTTTACACTGCTTTTGAAGAGCACTGTTCAAAAGCGGTGTGGGAGGAGGTAAGAGAGGAGAGTGTGTGTGAGGGTTGAAGCCACTGCAAGGGAATTCTGAGGATAGAAAAAGGACAAGAATTGACCACTGAACGCTGAGCTACGGCATATCCAAACTTCTCTGAAATATCCATGTTCTAGTAGATTCCATCATTTGTTGGACACATTTAGGTTAGATTTTTGTTTTCATCTTGGAATTTGTATAATTACAGTGTGCGGTGGTATTGCGCATTGCTAGGACTTTATTCACACTACAGTATGGCCCCGAATTGGGATTAATATACAGTTGTTAATGAAAACTCGACTAGCTCTTCTTTTTCTTCCTAAAACGTGGTGATTCTTCTCTGCACAATCCCTTAGGATTGTTCATTATTTTTCCAAGCGTGTTTCTTGCTTGTCTTGAATATAGGCTGTCCTGGTATGTAGGTCTTCGTGAGCAGAACAAACTTCTCCCACAGGGATATTGGGAGAAAAAAAAAAAAAGAAAAGAAAAGAAATAACAAATGCATTTTGTATTTCCACACTGAAGGACGCTTCTCTCAGGATGAACTGGTAACAAACAGCAGCTGGCTGGTGTTGGAGGCCTAATGTAAAGCAGAGTTGTCTCAGACCCTAAGACCCAAGATACTGTGCCCAGCAGCTCCTCGTGAAGACTGGCATGTGCCCTGGGCCCAAAGGCCCTCTGAGCTCGGGAAACACTCGCCCTTTATTCTCTCTCCTGCTCCGGTGCCCTCTGTTCTGTCACTGTATTTCTATAAACAAGCATTTCTCACTAAAATAACTTCACTCACTCACTTAGGTGCTGGGAATGGACCCCAGGGCGCTGCCCGTGCGAGGCAGGAAAGGCGTGGTCTCCCAGCACTGCGATCCCGGAACCCTTGTAGGCCGAGACAGGAGGACTGCAAGTTCCCGAGCATCCTGGAGAGACTGGTGACTTGATCCTGTCTTAACATTAAATCAGGATCAAGGGCAAGGAATAAAAACAACCCGTGCAGAGCCTCAGTTCTTAATCCCCAGTCCTGGGAAGCGGCGGACAGTCTTTCCTCCTCGTCTTCCCGCCGGCCGCTGTCCCGCGTCTCTCCCTGCTGTGCTCCGGCTTCGACGGAGCCCGGACGCCCGGCGTTTGAGGTCCTCAGGCCCGTGTGCTGCCTGCAGGCTTTGTCGCAGCCGGGCCCAGCCCCGCCGTCGCCCCCGCGAGGTCCGCTCGCACCAAGCGCTGCACCAGCGTCTCCGTGGCGACCCCTGTGCATCTTGGCCCCGGCCCGGCGTCGCCACCGCACAGCGGGACACCGCCAACCACGGGCCCTGCCAACCACGTCTCACTGGGCAGAGCAAACTCGTTTCGTCCTTGCCCAGCGTTTTTCTGTCGCCGTCCTCATCCGTTTCTTTTAAGGGTGCTGCTAATAGTCCCCGGATCAGAGGCGGAAGCAGGGCCCGAACCAGCCACGCTCTAACTCCCGCGGACAAGAGCCTCCCGCCGCGGGACCAGCCCCGGCCTCCTGCCGTTCCCCATCACTACCGCTCACCAGGTCCCAGAAGGAACCCCGTCCCCGGGCGCTCTTCCTGTAGACGCCGGTGCAGCTGGCCCTCCTCTTCCCCTCCCTGAGCCAGCCTGTTCAAAACAATCAGACTGTCATGACCAGGTTCAAAATGTTACTCGTGTCATGAACTCGTTCCAAGTGAACACGTTTCCCGCCGCAGCAAAACCCTACTCTGCCCCGATCCGCTGCTTCACGCTCACTTCAGGGGAAAGAAGAATTCCGCTCCCCGGGCGCGCTGGCCTGAGTGGCCACCTTCGGCTCTGTCCGGCCCTCTGGGCTTCTCTCCTGCCGCCGCCTCCTTCCCCGCCCGGGGGCCTGGCCTCATCCGAGCGCTGCGTGCGGATCGGGCGTCACCTCGGCCACCTTGTCTCAATAGGTCGGTTCCGTGGACTTTCTGTCACTCCACTGTCTCGTCTCACTGGCAGCACTTTTCACACGTCAAATTATCCACAGATTTGCCTGTTGTACATTTCTTGGCACATTGAAGATACACAGTAAATAGTTGGTGAAGGAATGAATTGGGAGACAGGACTGAAGGAAACCTGGATCCCTGTGACAGTTCTCAGCCTCATGCCGGGGGCGTGGGCTCCAAGCTTCGCGACTTCTTCACCGGAAGTGTTTGCTCGGCCGGTAGATAATAACCTGGGAGTTTGCTGAGCAGTTTCGCCCCATCTTTTGCAGGACTTTGCACCCGTTTGCCAATAAAGTCAAGGGTGGGGTGAACTATTTTGCATAGTTACCATCTACTAGAAAAGCATAAATGGCATGCACAATAAACAGATCTAGATAGGTAAATCAACAGGAAGGGTGCGTGAAAGAGTCCGTGCTGGACACTGAGTCTCACGTTTCCTGCCGCCCTTTGAAAACAGGCCGGGGACTCGCCGGCCAGCACTGTGCAGTCAAGCAGTTCACCATATTCACAGACACAGAGCAGCGTCTTCCTAAATGCTCTCACTATGTTAGCTTCTTCCTTGGAAGATGTTCTTAATGTACTTCCACGGCTGATTGTTCCGGCTGCCATTTCCCTGACATCTGGCTCTTATTTAAGCCTTATACATTTGTGTGCAGCTTTAAAAATTCCTTTCTAATTTATTCTGATTCCTTAAACAAGAAAATTAAGTTTAAAGTGATAAAACATAATGATCTGATAGGAGGAAATTAAAATGTTTATGCATTCTTGAGGTTATTTTAGGTCTACGTATAAGTCTGCAAATAGTACGACTTCAAGCTAATTTAAAGAATGTTGAAAAGTATGAAAAATGTTCCATGAATCACTGACTTTGAATTAGCATTTTATAAATCATAGTGCTTCTCCCTGAATAAACTGCTGAAGGAGCCAAGAACCCACCATATCTCACGGGCAAACACAAGCGTGGAGAAGCAAGATGCAGGACTCCTCGACTCACATTGCAAACTGAGCTGTTACACCTGCGATGCCAGTGTCAAAGGCCTCTGCACGGGGCCAGCTGGACACCGTCAATACACTAAAGAGTCAATAAATACTCAGAGTCATCATTGTCTCCGCAAGTCCAAGGTCATTACTTGTTATTCTTGTCTGGCTCTTTAAACTCACCGCTACATTTTGAGTCGTGAAAGGCATGTACTGCACTTTTATTTACATCTCAGTCATTAGGCAAAATCTTCTTATATCATGGCCATTTTTGGAATTAATGAAAGAAATATTACTCATTCAACTCTCACTCCTTTCGTCAGATGGCAAAGTGTTATTAATAGTCACATCTTTTGGCTTTAATAAGGATAGCTTTTATTCAGACGGTTTATGTAGTTTTGGACCTTGTCCTGTTGAGAAGTAGCTGTGTGAAATCTTATTAAAAATGAACAAGTATTTAACAGGCATCTTTTTTGCACTAAATGTGCTTCTGTTTACGTTGAACATAGTCTCATCTGCTATTTGTTGTACTGGAAGTGATAGTATGCGTTTAAAGAGTTCTATTGCAATAAATATTTTTATAGTTTTCAGACAAAAGAAAACAACGTATCAAGAAATTTCTGGTGATTTAAAAAAGATTTAAAGCAAAGTGTTAAACTTCCAACTAATCAATAACATTTAGGAGAGCTTTCACTCTTATTAACCTCACACATCATATGGAAGATACAGATAAGAGAATTGAACATAAGTATCCCAAGTTTTCATACACTTTATAGGAATTGTAACTATTCAATGGTAAAAAGAAATAAACAGCTATGATAAAGTTGTTGGTAATATTTACCTCGGGGAGTAACAGACCAATCTGGTGATTTTTAAGGCTCTTCAAAAGGCAAATTCTCACTGAAAAGTTAAGCAGCCCCTGAAAGGCTGCATCTGGCCCCTTGTGCTTTTCATTTATTTTTAGTTTTTCTACAATGAGATAATAATTTCTGTGCCCATGCTTATCACTAAAATAAAAGATGACTAGAAAGTGTCTAAGCTTAAGAAGGAGGTGGAGGGAGAGTGTTATTTAGATGAGGGAGATATAATCAGATTTAAATTATTGTGTAATAGATAACAGCTGAAATATTCTAGGAGGCATTGCAAATTATAACCAGGTGTTCCTTCTTGAAAAGCTAATTTAGATTTTATCTTAAATGTGATATGCAAATATTGTTAGGGATTTATTATTATTACTATTTCCAGAAGAGAGATATTGGCATGTACTTTTATGTGTATCTACAATGCATTAAATCTAGTGACCCCACCCCCGCTCTTCCTGTTCACTGGTAACTACTCAAAACAGCACTTACACAGCGTGTCTGTCCTCACTCATTGGCAGTGAGGGGGACAGTTCACAGGGCTCTGAAAATCTCATCAGTTTTAGAAGACTCATTACTTAAAAATACCACTTACTATAACTCTTCTACTAAGAAATGAGTTCATTATTTTTAAAAGAATGATTTCATCAATAGAATTGAAAACATTGCATTTGTAACAAGTTGTAGTGAGTGGTAGCCTATAACGGGAAGATGGTTCTATCTCCATAAATAAAATCTGTTTGCTCTAGTTTATTAACATTGGACCTCCTTCAGACACTGTATTTGAGTTGTAATTCTTGTGGGCTAGAAATGTGTTCTGGCCCTGTTTTTAGGCATTCTGATTCAGTAGTTCTCAGAAGTCTACACACATGTCTGACAGGTTTCAGATTTTGGTGTATGTCTGTGTTTTTGTTGCTGTGTTTTTGTTTTTTTTTTTTTTTTGCTTTTTTGTTTGTTTTGGTTTGTTTTTGAAGAAAACACATTGAGAGCCAGGGACTTACTTCAGTGGTTCCATAAGTTTGGTCCCTGGCACCAAAAAAAGAAAGAAAAGAAAAGACATTGAGAATCATGGATGTCAAACACGCTTCTACCAGAAAAGCCCTGGGCTGTGCTCTTTATGGACTTTCTCTGCCCAGTGACTTCTCGTCCTCCATTATCAGATGGTTCCTCCCTTTCCTAACCCTCCTGTGCCCCAGGCAGACGAGCCATTGAGGGCCAGCGCAGAAGAGCTCTCTGGGCGAGTGCGTCCTTCTCCCTGTCCACTCCCCACCCTTACAGGAGCATCGTCTGCCCACGCTGAGCTGTGCTTCCTTTAATTCACATTTTCTCCAAATAGTGGCTCAATTCTCTCAGGACAAGAACTGCACTCTTTCTTTCTGCTGATATTTTTCCTTGTCTTTTCTTTCTAATCTCTGGTGCAAGTGATAATAATTCATATAGAAAAAGTCCTCAATAAATATTTTAAAAATGAATATATTACAAGGAATGGATGAAAACGACAGAGAAACCAAGGATATTTTTATGGAAGCCTGGCAGTGGCTTGGGAGGAATTTGAAAACATGAAAAGCATCATTTGGTCAGATTTGTACTGTTCCTTTATGGATGCCCTACTTTGTGATCATTTTGCATTCTCTGCATAATTTTTAAGAACATAAGCTCTTGGCAGATATCTTGGTTTGTGACTCAAGTAACAAGAGTCTGAGAGTCAAGAATCATTAGTATCCATTGTGAAAATCTATATGTAGTACCATAAAATCTAATGGAATCCTAAATTACTGATCATAAGAAATAGTTGGTTTTTAAATACTGAAAGTAAAACACCATGCTAAGTGCTTTAATTATTTTTCCTCAGAACTGATGATTTTATTATATCTGACAGTATTAAGAAAAATGAATTCTTTGGGGGACTAAAATCTGAAAAGGCTGCACATTTTAAGTGCTTTCTCTTTGGGTGAAGATTTATTTTATTTTAATGTGGGACCACTTAGTGAGTGAGAAGGTTGTAAAAGACTTGTGTGCCCATTAAAATTTTACAAGCTCTGTGTTCTTAATATTTTACAATGTATATTATACATTTCCTGAGAAGGTAGTGGATCTTTTAGAACGGAAATAATTGTACTTAAAATAGCCTTTTGTGGGTCTACATGATGGGGCATGGGTTCGAATGCCTGCTTTACGTACAGACATCAGAGACTGGGGTCTGTTCCTTGGGTTACAGTGTCTCCTTTGTGGGTGACTGTCTTCTCTTCTCCCTGCCTTCTACCTCCCTCCTTAGATCTCCTTCCTATTTGCAACCAAAAGCCACCTCCCTGTTTCCTCTAATCTATCTTTTTATTTTGCTTTTGAAATTGTTTACACTTTGGAGATCTGATAACCACGTTCAGCAGTGTAGCAGGATACAAAAATAAACACACAAATTAAATAGCATGCCTAATAATGAATTCACTGAAAAAGCAATTAGGAAAAGAGTACCATTCAGAATAGCAACAAAAAGGTAAACATTCAGATATTAGCCTAACTGAGGAACTGAAAATCTCTATGTTGAAAATTCATCAAACTACAAAAGGAAATCAAGGAGATCAGAAAAGGAAAATTTCACCTGCTGCTGTATAGGCAGAAACAACATAATAAAAAAGGCTGAAAACTGATATACAGATTTAATGCCATCTGCAAAATGCCGATATGATGTCTCACAAGGTTACAGAAAACAATCCCCAAATCTATAAATCAGAAGAACTGCAGAATAGCGGAAACAGTCTTCAGTAACAAAAGCAAAGCAGATGGGATCAAAATCTCAGACTTAAAGTTATACCATAAAGCTATAGGGATTAAAACTGCATGGTACAAGCATAAACCAGGTACGTGAAACTGTGGAACAGAATACACATAGAAACAACCCCAGGCATACTCAGCTATTTGATTTTTGACAAAGGAACCAAAGACACACTTGAGGAAAGACAGCCTCTTTAATAAATGTGAAACATAAATACCATTTTTGAAACATAAATAAAAATTGACCAAAGATCTGATTGTTAAAACAGAAACACTTCATCTGCTGGAAGATAAATAGGTACAACTCTTCAAGACATAAGTGTAGACAAGGACGTTCTGAACTGAACTCCAATGGCATAAGAAATACCAAGGATCATTGAATGGGATCATATCAAATTAAAGAGCTTCACCACATCAAAGGAAAGGACAAAGAAAGTAAAGAGATGATCTATACAATGGAAAAAATAATTTGTGGGCTAGACCTTGGATAGAAAAATAACAGCAAGAATGTATAAAGAGCTGAGAAAAATTTGACCCACTTAAAATAGAAGACTCAATAAAAAAAATAGGCAAACAAAATGAATAGACATTTCTCAGAAGCACAAATAGCCAATAAATACATGGAAAAGCTGCTCAGCATAGAGCTTATCAGAGAAAAGCAAACTAAAACTGTACCAACACAGCATGTTACCACAAAAAAAAAAAAAAAAACGTCTGTCATCAAAAGATTTCATCAGGACAATTGATGGTAAAGATGTAGGGCAAACAAGAAACATATGAAGAAATGCTCAACATCTCTGGTCATTCGAGAGATGCAAATGAAAACAACATTGAGATTCCACCTCACTCCACAAAGAATGGCTGCGATCACAAAGTCAACCAACGATAAATGCTGGCGTGGCTGTGGGGAGAAAGGAGCCCTTCTACAGTGTTGGTGGGATTGCAGACTTGTCCAACCATTGTGGAGATCTGTGTGGAGATTTCTCAGAAAACTAGGACTACGGGTCCCATTTGACCCTGCTATACCCCTGCTAGGAATATACCCAAAAGAATTTAAAAACTCACATTGGAAAGACAGATGTACACCCTTGTTCATAGCAGCTCAGTTCGTGATAGCTCTTGGAAACAACCCAAATGTCCATCAACTGGAGAGTGGATAAAGAAGATGTGGTTTTTTTACAAAATGGAGTATTACTCTGCCATAAAGAATGACAAGATCGATCCATTTAGGTGCAAATGGAGACATCTGGAGGATATACTAATAAGTGAAATCAATAGATCACAGATAGACAATTTCCGGATCTTCTCTTTGACAT
>PVIC010008189.1:0-14406 GCA_004025085.1 Thryonomys swinderianus
ACCCCCCCCCCCCCCCCCGTGGTAGCTCATGCCTGTAATCCCAGCATTTGGGAGGCAGGAGGATTGCTGAGTTCAAGACTTGCCTGGGCTACATAGTGTAGTCAGGGCCAGCCTGACCTACAGAGTTGAGACCCTGTCTCAGAAAAACCAAAAAAAAAAAAACCCTGTAATCAAAATTAAATAATCTTCTCCCCATACTAGTTGTTCTGAACCCCATCTCACCCCCCTTGGGTGTCCCCCAGTACCCCACAGGGCTTTATAAAGTGAGTCCCTGAAAAGCCTCAGCCCTGTGGACTGCAGGCTGCTGTCCTTTACCACACAATACAAAGGCAGAAGTGATTCTGTATCTTATAGAAAAGCGGGATCTCACACCCTGATGTCCCCAGGAGAAGACACAAGAAAGATGGCATGAGGCAGTGTTTTCAGATTCACAAATGTTCATTTGTTTAGCTTCAATATTTTAAAATATGTCCCATAACATTTATTCTTGATTAAACCTCTTTTGGATAGTTAATCATTAATGGTTTCTTTACAGTTGCTGTGCAAACAGTTCATGCCTATGACACATTAAATCTCAGAGACATGTTCTTTAATTGGATTCATTTATTTCTAATCTCTTTAAGCCCATACGACTGTAATGCTTGACTAAATATACATTAAATCTATTATTTAAAGAGCTAAAATAAATTTGAGATCTATTTTATGAATAAGAAGTCACAATTCAACAAATTTCCCACTGTATCATTATTATTATTATTATCATTATTATTCCAGGAATTATTCAAAACTATTTAAAATGTATTGGTAAATAAATTGTATTTAAACAAAATGAATTCCAAATAGTTGCTAGAAATTCTGGACGGCTAAAATTATGCCAAAATTTTCATTGTGTGTGTGTAGCTGGAGTAAGAGACTTGTTATAATGCTACAGAATATGTAACTATCCAAAGACTCCATCCCCAAAGTCAGGACACAGCTTCCTGTTGTGATTTGTAGACCCTGAGGGGTTTCCCTGGCTCTTCTGAAGACCTCTCAGTTGTGGTCTAATAGCTAAGTTTTAAAATCTTTTTATTTGTTTATTAGTTGGCCCAGAGAAAGATAACAGCACAGGGTTGTCTCTTATCTTTGCTTGGTTCAGTTTACGAGCCTCTTTTCTAAGAACAGTAGCTCTCAAATGTCAGCATCCATCAGAAGCATGTGACCCATTTACAAAATACAGCTCTTCATCTCTCATTTATAGGTTAAAGTGGAGCCCGGCAATTTGCTAATTTTTTTATTTTTTATTTTTTTCCCTAGTACTTGGGATTGAACCTAAGGCTCTTACACTGAACTTCATCCTAATCCTCTCATTTTTTATTTGCGGTAGGGCCTCGCTAAGTCTCCAGATTACCTAGGCTGGGACCAAATTTGCAGTTCTCCTGCCTCAGCCTCATAGAATGCCGGGACTGCAGTCGTGGGCCACCACACCTAGCTAATAATTAGCACTTTTAACGAGCCCTCCCCTGGCACTAACCCTGCCAGTGCGGGTAGGGCCCACTTGGAGAACTGCAGTGGTTCCGCTCTGGGGAAAACTAACGAAAGGAATCGTGTACAGGGGACCCCGGTGAAGCGGGGGACCCACGGAAAGGGCAGGGCCATCGTGCACCGTGCAAGCTCCGGTTACTTCAGCCCCTGACCGGTGGCAGCTCTCACAGGACAAGCCCCCGGCTCTGCCGGTTTCTCTCGGTGCCTCTGTGCTCGGGCGACCGGCCGCACCGGAGAGCTGCGGGGCTTGGTCCTCGGGGGCTTCTCCCCTTTGCAGCGCGCAGGCTCCCGTGAGCCCTTCACGCCACTGGCTCGAGATCCCACGCACCGAGGGCCCGTCTCTGACCCGGAGCCCCCGGCCCTCGGCCCTGCCCGCTGCCGCGACCTACCCGCGACACTGCTCTTCCCCTCGTTCGCCCAAGTCGCTCGGCTGGAGTCCAGGCTCTTGAGCCGCCTCACTTCCCTGCACTCGGTATCTAACCCTCCGCAGAGCTCCCCGGGTCCGCTGCCCCACCGTGTGCTGAGCAGGGCCCTCCTGCCCACCGCCATCTCGCCAGCCCGGGTCGCAGCAGTCACCCCGCGGCCCTCCCCACCTCACCCACCGCTCTCTCAGGACCTGGCTTCCACAGCAGCCGGACAATCTTCTCCAGCAGCGCCTGCCTCGGCCCAAACTTCCCGCAGCCTTGAGAGCCCAGCTCTGGCTCGCGGGCTCTTCCGGCCTCCTCTCCCTTCACTCTGCTTTGCCCGTTCTCTGCGGCAGTCCTCAGCAAGCTGGCTCTCTCTGCCTGGCCTTCGCCCTTTCTCCCCGCTGCCAGGAATGCTCTCCCTCAGTTACCGGCCTGGCTGGCACCCATCTTTCAGGTGTGAGTCTCAGGAGCCACCCCGACCACACCCCTCTCTCTGTCCTACTGATTTGCTATCTCTCCTCGATATTATGACATTTTGTGCATTTATGAGTATTACTTGTTTCTTCCCACTGACATTTGTTTCTTCCTCCATGATGCCAGGCGCTTTGAGCCTCTTGATCACAGAGACTGGCACACAACAGGAAGCACTTACTGAGTGACTGCACAAACCACCCCCAGCTTGCCATAGAGAAGATCCCCCTCCTAAACATTTCTTAGGATCCCCTTAATTCTACCAGGGGAAATTAGGTTGATTCTGACGACAGACATTTGTTTATAATGAATTAAACGAGAAGACACACAAACAGAAATGAAATTACATTGTAAAGTGCCACGTAACATCTTCAGTATGTCCCGCTGGTTTTCAATTAGCCTTCACAATTGAAAAAACAAAACCCACTATTCCTTGAACTTTGTTATTTCTTTGACCGTTCCAATTACAGGATCGAGACTGGCACCCACTCTGCCCTCCCCCTGTGGGCTTTCTTCTGCCAGCATTCCTGTGTAGCCTGCAGGGCTCCATTACCCGCCCGGCGCTGCCCAGCACACAGTCCCCTTTGCCACAACTGTGGTGCGCTTTCTAGTGAACTCAAGTGCTGCAGCTCCCGACACCTTCCGTCTCTCACTAGCTTGCCAGAAACAAAATGAAGAACTTTGTGTTGAAGGTCTGGAAAAAAGAAGCTCTTTATGTGCCACGTATTTAGGCAGCAATATTAATGAAGGGAACGTTGTTGAAAGAAGTCGATCTCATGGGCTCCTACCCTCAGCCACCAGAACACATTAGTCATCACAACTGCAGAGCAAAATGAATGAGTGAGGGGGGCAGCGAGCCACAAATCCCCAAGAATGCTCGAAACCATGGATTCTACTTTTGTAATGGTTTTCAGTAGGAGAAGATGGATGACAGGCAGCCCCTTCTAAGGTTGCATTACCAGAATGTGCTGCTGTTCTTGGCAAGACGTAAACAGTGGCAAGGGACCAGGGTTTCAAAGTACAAACACAGAGAGAATCCCACCTTAATGGGTACCATTATGACATCCAGTTCAGTGTAATGAGGCCATTTCCAAGATCGGGCCAACGGCCCATATTAGCATGGCTTTGCCCATGTGGATACAACAAATTCTGTTTGAACAAGAAATCCCCTGGGGGGGGGGGGGGCCTGTTCACAGGCTCTAGCCTCTTAACAATCAATCAAAGGAGAAAACATCCTTCGAGTAAACATGGCAGCGGCTCCTATTTGAATCCTAGTAAAAAACCGAATGTACTAAATAAAATAATGTTCTATGGGAGACATTTACCGACTGTTATTCTGTAAACCCATCATTACCATGGATGCTACGGGTAAGAAGAGGTGGGGGCAGGTCTAGGGATGAAGATACTGAGGTGACTACTGCCCCAAAATACAGAAACTGAAGAAATCCAGACACTTCGTCCATGGTAGACAGGTAGTACACCCTGCATAAGTCTTGGCAAAATGTTTGTAAAATGTCAGCAAATATTTCATAAACATCAGCTGGAATAATAGGAAGTGGCCAGTTCGGGACTCTTAACATACAGAACTGGCAATTTCTTATAGCCCTCCCAATAAAATATCACCATTTTTGAAAGTCAGAGAGGACCTTGCCCTGGCGGGGAGCCAGGTCCACGCCCGCCGGTCGCCCCTGAGCCCCACGACACTCTGAACCCCGAGGCCTCGCTGGGTCCGCCGGGGGTGGCAGCTCCTCAGACGCGCCTTCCTGAACCTGGAGGTGGACAAGCCACCTGTCACCTTTGCCCAGTGTAAAGCCAGCGATCGCTTTCCGCTCTGTCCCAGACAGAGCCACAAAGCCTGGAAATTATCTTATTAAAAAGAATAATTATAATGCAAAAAACCCTAAAATAATCAGCAACATTTAAAAAATACAATAAACGTGCTAAGACTATTTTAATGTATAGTGAGTCTTCGATTTAAAAGTTCAGTTATGTCATATATTGGTACAAATTCTCAGTGTGGAGTATAATTGTGATGAGTATATATAATGTACCAATAAATTAAATCAAATTTTTAAAAAATTCAGTTAGATTAATAATGCTCTCAGGTGACCATTCGCGAAGTATTAAAGTAACACATTTAAAGTAGGACCCAAAACATCGTCTCAGTATCACTCCAACAGGAAAAACATCAACCCGGAAGAACCACCCTGGCTCCCTGAGGTAATGGGATACTCAGCTCTGGGCCTCCTCCCGTGAGCCCTCGGGCTGCAATCCTGAGCTTGCAGCCTGATACTCTGCTGTTCCTTAGGAGCCTCGACCCCACACAGAAGGGCTCCTACTCCTTCTCTCACGTCTAGTTAGACGGGAGACTGAGGTCCCTATGAGTTCATTCCCCACAGTGACCACACACTCTGCCCGGGAAATGTGGGGCCTCTTCTTTCTCATCATGGAGAGAAGCATTTCCATCCATGAAGGTATTGGGGGGTCAGTAGCCTACAGGGAAACCAGGCTGCACTTATGCTGTTTTGAATCCGCCCTCACTCACTGTGATCCCCTTTGAAGCTGGCACAGCACCTGTCACCTAGTAGGTACTCAAATCTTTCAGGAGTGCTCAGAGGCCTAACGGTCCTGAGCAATCCATCCGTTCGATCCTCCATCAGAAGGACTGTCAATGTCTTACTCTTTGGTAAATCCCTGCCTTCTTAGATTCATGTTTTTTCTCCTTTAGTCCAAAGACTCACACATACTTGTTTTGTGCTTATGGACAGACTAAAAAATACTGTATTCAATTTCACTAAAAGAACCACCCTAGTGATTGACAGTTCCTCCAGGTTCCTTTGGGTTAGGCACAATGGCCCGAACCACAAGCATTTTAATGCCTTACGATGGTTATACAAGATAAAATTTATTATTGCCTCCATTCTTACAGATAAAAAGAAACAGTGAGGAATCTGCCAGCAGTCACAGAGCTGGTGAGCAGCAACACTGATTAATAGTCAACAGGCTTGAGTCATATGCTGTGTTGCATGATAATGTGTCATGATGTCTCATTTTCTAACACACCCTTCAGATTCTTTGCAGAGCGTTTGTTCCTATGTTTTCCAGGGTTTAAGACATCCAAGTAGGTAACCCAAGGGTGAGACTGCATCGTACTCCAGGGGCAGCGGAATCAAAATGGCCGTCTGGCCCTGTGGTTCTGGAACAAATCAAGTGGGGACTTTGTGCTTTCCCGCCTTCCAGCCGGCTATCTACCACCCTAATGCATACTTCACACTTCCTTCCTGGAAATAATTTTTAAAGTACAACTAGTATCCATGTGATAGTATTACACACTCATTTCAGTAGGATTTACATTCAATTTAGAATAGTGAGACCCTGAAAACTTGGAACATCTTATATACATTTTATATATACATGTGTGTGTGTGTGTGTGTGTGTGTGTGTGTCACTAGAGTCAGGTGAACATGTTGAAGGTACATCAGTAATAACTGGGGAAAGGCAAGAGCCCTGGGAAAAATGGTTTTCACTCCTGATGAGCATACTCGGCTCCAAAAGCAATTCAGACTAAAGACAATAATGAAGGAAGGAAAACCTAGCTTACAGGAAAGCAGTGAGGCCATGGTTTGTATTTAATTTTACAAATTAGATTACATTACCAGGAGTATTTACTGCAAAAAGAACAATATGACAAGTATGCACAGATCCTTAGCCCACCTCAAAATCTCACCCCTTCCCCGACTCAGTTCCTTGGAACTCTGTCCCTCAGCCTGAATACTGTATCATTTCAAAGAGAGCAAGTTAGACTTTGTAAATATTTAAATGGGGCTCTTCTGGTTTTGTGTGTGTGTGTGTGTGTGTGTGTGTGTGACAGCGTCTTGCTTTGTAGTCCAGGCTGGCCCTGAGCTCACTATGTAGCCCAGGCAAGCCTCGAACTCAGCAATCCTCCTGCCTCTGCCTCCCGAGTGCTGGGATGACAGGCGTGAGCCACCACACCCAGCATTGTATGTGGTCACTGGGATCAAACTCAGGACCTTATGCTTGAGAGGCAGGCACAGGAACCACTGAGCTAAGTCTCCAGCCTGCTCTTCTGTTTTTCTAACAAAGCTATAGAGCACTTAAGTGACACTAAGATTTCTGTTTTATCCGTTCACACAGTTATTTCCCTGCGCCATGTTCTGTGTAATAGTGCGATACAGCCCTTCCCGCCCCCTGTAGAACAGTGAGGAATAAATAAATAAATCTCCACTGAACATCATCGAAGACGTTGGTGACTCATGTTTTCTGCACTGTAATTTCTAGTTGTTAACATTGATAAGGTTAAACACCATCATGCTTACTTTTCTAACTAAATTAGAGATCTGAGAAAATCTCCTTTCTTAGAAACCTTCTTTCTCCCTCGCAAAGTAACTTGCATGAAGCACTTCTGGCCGTCCCCAGCACAAAGCAGGAAGCTTGGTCAACTGTTTGCCTCCCTCCCACGGAGAACTCTGGGCTTCCTTTCCAAGGGCAGGATGACCACAGCAAGACTGCTGGGTCATCTGAGCCCATTCCATACATCACCACCCAGTTAGCACATGCTTGTAGCATTGTGTGTGGAGGAAAGAGGGAAAAAATAAATATCAGATTCGTGTGTTCAGGATTCGGAAAACCAAGTCAGAGAGAACGGTTTTTTCAAAGTATTACAACTGACATCCCATAACTGGCGAGAGCTAACAACAGGGAAGGTGACTGGCACACCTCCTGGCAGAGGCCCTGCAGGCATGCTCTGCTCTGTCATGTAACCCTCCATAAATCTATAAAAGGCAGGTGTGGATCTCCATGATACAGGTGCAAAACTGGAGCATCAAAGTGGTGGAATGACCCGCAAGATATCACAGTTAATACGCAGCAGTCTTTATTCTAACCCAGGCCACTTGACACCAAGACTCGTGACTTCCCCTCAGAGATTGCTTAGAATGATACGAAACAAAATCCAAATTTCACTGCAATGTCACTTGCCGGAGCAAAAACATAGATGGTGAACAAAGGGCCTGAGCTTGGCCAGACTCCAACAAAGTAAGTTCCCAACGAAAGGATGTCCCCCTCTGTCCTGTCAGCTCTGCCACTGCTGCACAGCCCCCTTCCCTGCCAGCTCCCTGGGCCTCGGAACGGCTGAGATCAAGACAACAGCGCTGAGGTGAGGAAATCACTCCCTTCGGGCAAGGCAGCCTGTTCGGTCTGCACCGGGGGTACCCAGGTTCTCCGCGTTCCAGCTAAATGCCAGCCGATCCTTTTCTGAATCATAGCTTAAGCGTAACAATACTTCATTTTCTATCATCACCTATTTATCTAGAAAGATGTCACAAGCCAACAACCGAGAAAAGTGAGGTGGGTCACTGAATAAAAGGAAAGCAGTAGCAGACTTTCAGTAAATTATCAAGATATGCACATCTTCACCACACACACATACACACACACATCCTTGTGTCAAGCATAACAATGTTCTCCAGATAAGTAAATTAAGTCAGTAGGCAATAACATATTTCTCTGGCGTTCAAGTGAAATCCTGTTCCAGTTCCCAACCATTCTTTTTTTTTTTTTTTTTTTTTTTTTTTTGAGACAGGGTCTCGCTTTGTAGTCCAGGCTGGCCCTGAGCTCACTCTGTAGCCCAGGCAAGCCTGGGACTCAGCAATCCTCCTGCCTCTGCCTCCTAAGTGCTCGGATTACAGGCATGAGCCATCATGCCCAGCACTGTGGTATGTGGCATTGATGGCTTGTGGGTGTGAATCTCCACGCCCAGCATTGTATGTGGTTACCGGGGATCGAACTCAGAACCTTGCGCTTGCAAGGCAGGCGCTGGAACCACTGAGCTAAACCTCCGGCCCTTCCCAACCATTGTTAATAACACACATGAATCCCTGTTTTCAAGTAAGGCAAAGATCCATACTTTTCCATGATGCGACTCAAAGGTCAGAACCTTTTCCTCCCAATAGCCAGAGTAAAAAGGAAGTCAGAGTCGAGCTGGTCTGCAGCACACACCGAGTAGCCATCATCCGGAGATGGAAGGGGAGGTGCTGGGAGTCGGTGCCCTTTAGGTCAGAGCAACAGCAAAGGTCGGGGAGGAGCCCAGAGGGCCTGGCAAAGAGGAAGCAGCCAGGCAGCAGGGGTGCCCAGGGAGCAGACAGGGCATTGCAGCCCGGACGATGCTGTCAGATCTTTTCCACTCCCCCTCCAGGGGAGAAAGTGGCACCACACATGTAGACACACACACACACACACACACACACTCAAGGACATACACACCATCTAGAAAACTACTACAATAAATAAATTTTACGAAACTAATTAGAAGATGGCTTAGCTTACCAGTCTACTGACATTTAGCTTAGCACTTTTGCTTAAAAAGAACATAAGATGTTAAATCTGTTTGTAAAAGTAAAATAATTAGTAACAGCGCTGAGGTAGCTGTGTGATCTAGAGGTAAGCAATTCCATTAAAAATGAAAACATCTGCAGGCACAATATTTTTCTAACAAAATTAAAAAGTGTCCTTAATGAGACGTACGGGGTAATGAGATGCTCTTAACAGAACAGCACTAAGAAAGCAGCAGTAAAGTGACGGCAGCCTCACACCCTTGTGAACTGACCATACGGAGGCAGCTTTTTAATCTTCCCTCACGAGTTCACATCCAGGCCCAGCTAGAAGCGCACGTACTGAGCGCTGTGGACCATACTCACCCTAATCCTCCTCACTCCCTGCCTTATTCTTCACCAAACCTCCCCAAATCTCATTATCATACATCAGAAAGGCAAGGTGCTGCGGTTGGCACATTAACCTTTAATTGTGACTTTAGGAGAGAAAAGGGGATTAGGATAGGTTAATCAAAAGATAAAATGTTGCAGTTAGGAGGAGTGTTACACAATAGGCTAATCGTAATCGACAACACAGTAATGTATTTTCCAAAACTGCCGAAAGAGAGGATTTGGAATGTCCTCATCACAAAGAAGTGATAACTTAGAGGGAATGGGGACACCAGCTTCCCTGGTTCATCATTCCATGACACGGACGGGCACCAGAGCGGCACACTGGGCCTCAGCAACGCATATACTTATGCTTCAATCACACACAAAAACATCTTTGGTTTCATCACTTACTCAGCACGTCTGAGCCTCAGTTTCCCCTCCTAGAAAACGTCAGGTGGGAACTCTGACCTCACTACCACAGAGAGCTCTCAGGAAGCGGGTCTCAGAACTAAGATAAGGGCGGTTTGAAACTAACACGAACTTGGCATTTCTTTTAAATTTTATCCAGTTTGTTAGTTTCTAAAAGATGAATTTCATACCAAGTATGTATTTTTATGAAAACCTAATTAAAAGGTATATGAAGGATAAGGTTAAATGAATACTGCACCAAATCTCCAAGCTCTTCCTTTCAATAAGGTGTTTTGGTAATTAAAAAATTACTATTAATACAAATGCATTTTCAGTTTACTTCTATAATCATTAAAGTACATAAAAGATCATCTGGAAAGGTCAACTGGGACTTTGATGTTCAATATTATCATAATAAAGTTTAAACATAATTAAGGATTGAATTGAATGTATGGTTATACATGAGTACATGATTATTATTTTGAATTACCAAAAAGATTAAGCCTGTACATCTAGCGCTCCTCAGATCTGAGACATGAGAGATAATTGTCTTGAATCTGCTTTAGCCTGGTAAGCCAAAAGGTGTTTCACTTGACATCATGTGTAATATGAAAGAACAATTTTGCTGGCCAGGAAAATAAAATCTATTTTGACAATTACTCATATTATTGGCCAACCCTTTAAAAAAAAGGTTTTCTAAAATTCACTAGTAGTAATATCACTGGCCTTTAAATAAACTGTAATGAATTTGAGTTTAAAATCATTCAGCATCGGGGCCGGAGGGTTAGCTCAGTGGTTCCGGCGCCTGCCTCGCAAGCGCAAGGTCCTGAGTTCGATCCCCGGTAACCACATATAATGCTGAGCGTGGAGACTCACGCCCACCAACAATCAACACCACATACCACAGTGCCGGGCGTGGTGGCTCACGCCTGTCATCCCAGCACTCGGGAGGCAGAGGCAGGAGGATTGCTGAGTTCGCGGCGGCTTGCCTGGGCACCATAGTGAGCTCAGGGCCAGCCTGAACTACAAAGCGAGACCCTGTCTCAAAAAGCAAAAAAAAAAAAAAATCATTCAGCATCACTAAATGTACTTGAAAGAACAAAGGATATGAGTCCCTTTTAATGTTTTCTGGTCCTGGTAAAGACATGTAAAGTTGTATATTTACAGAATGTATATTTTTAAAACCCTTTTAACTGTGAAATTACAGTTGTTCTCACTATGATTATTGTAAGAAAGTGCAATACCCATTCAGGAACAAAAAGTCTAGAACCTACAAGAGTTGCAAGTAGGGACCTTTCTTTGTCATGATAAAAATGTCTCTCCTTTGCCATTTGCTCTAACTGATTTACAAATCTGAGGAGACATTTAATAGGAAGTGTTACACACCACGAATGTGCACTGTCGCTAGCGTTCTGCTTTTAGTAGCACAGAAATTGAAATTTTAACGCAGAAAACTACCTCCTCCTGAGAGCCTCACGGACCGCCCTAAAACGCCACGTCAGGTTTTCTACCAAGGTGCTGTTCAGTCTGACCCTGAGGATATAAGCACTGAGGCCTTCATCCTCAGTCTAAAATGATCAAAAATATGGCAACTATCTGATTCCACAGTCACCAAGTCACGCGCTAAATCTCGTCTTTCTCTTTTACCAAGTATGGTATTAGAATTGCGTTAACTTACAAACCTCATTTTTAAAATATGCTAACATTTAGGCATGCATGCTACAGGGACTTCCTTCCAAGAGAACATGTATCAATCAACCCAGCTGAGCTCACTCACCAATGAGTAGCGGGTGGACATTAGGAGTGGATTGTTTTTAATGACATCAGTAAATTAACTCTGTATTTTTGCAAGCTTCTATACATAGTAATCTGGAATACTATAAATGTGCCAACATAAATGGTATAGGGCTAAATAGTAGAATGTCATGTAAGGATGAAGTATTGTGATGTCTATAGCTGACTTTAAAGTTATTTAGTAGGGGAAAATTACACATAAAACCAATATACAGGGCTGGGCTTGTGGCTCAGTGGCACCATGCCTGCCTTGCAACTGCAAGGTCTTGGGTTTAATCGCTGGTACCAGAAAGCAAAACAGGCATATAAGAGACATAAAATGAATAAAGCAAAGCGTTAATATCTGTTGAATCTGATAAGTACATGGATATTCAATGTATTCTACTTTCAGTTTTACATCCGAAAAGTTTAAAGTTTGAAAATATTTTCAAATTGTAAGTTTTACATTTCATTGGTTTATCCTCAAAAATGGAAAACGTTGCTGATTTTTCAAATATACACAGCCTGGAGGCAAAAGGAATCCACGCTGTTCATTTTCCTAGGAAATTACTTTTCCTGTTTTCGGGGGTGTTTGACATTTTTAATTTCCTTCCACATAGGTACTTCTATTTGAATGTGTGAATAATTAGTACTCCCAATTAAACTCAAGGAAATGTGAATTCAGGGCAGTGTCCCACGTCTTGGCATTACTTCTCTTCTGTGCTCCACCTTCTCTGGACTCTGCCCAGCATTCTCTGCCACTCCTCACTGTTCTCTGTAAAGGGTGAACCCTGTCATATTTAACATACTTGAGGCCGGTGGGCACTTACAATGGATAGGAAAGGTATTTTAATGTGGAAACCGAAGCTGCCAAGCTATGTGTGCCTTCCAGAAAATCACCAACTGTTCCACTTCTTGTTCTGCTTTGCTTTTTTTGTCTGGGGGAGCACGTGAGTGAGGCATTGTCAAAATTGTGTTGAACCTTAGAGATCAAGGAAACGAAGACAAATATGATCAGTGTCTCACGCTTCTCTCTAGATTTTCAAAATACGTGGTGATCATACCAAAACCAGTAAAAAGCAGAGGGTATTTGTTATCTGGCTCTGAAATTACCCAGTTTTCTTATGCAGAGCTGAAGCCAAATACTTATGAAAACGGTGTACTTCCATTCATCATTGCTTTTTCTAGGTATATTTTAACTTCCACAACAACTTTACTGTCAGTAAAAAACAAAGATGAGCTTCCTATGAATGCGGTTTTCACCAAAACATCACATCCTCCCTGGGCCTATGTTTATTGAAAATTGGCTTTACTATATGACTTCAAAATGTATACTATTCAAAAGTTTAGATTTGAAAAGCATTTTGTTATGCTGAGTCACCTGGGAGTGTGTGATGTTAAGTACATTGTTTGAAGTGTTGCCTCTACAAAGAATCCACCGATTCTCTGGCTTTGTGGAAAGTATCTCTTAAACGTATGTGGCGCTTCACTACCACAGAGAATCGATACCCAGCTATTTAATTTGCTAAGACAATGTAAATTAGTAACTTCCAGCCAGATGTGCGATACACACATCAAACAAACTGCAACCTGTTCATTATGAAAATCCTGTCAACACACACAGAGCCACTCGATGACATTTCATCTAAAGCTGTTTCCACATTTGCAGCTATAAAAATTGTTCTAAGAATTTTTATACAAGGAATTGGAGCTGAGACTCATAAAAGGATAATCAATTTCAGCTTTTCATCGTATGTGCTTGTGTATACATGCTTCTCTGTGTTTATTTCTATTTTCCCTCAGAGTGACAAAATGTCGAGAAAAATGTTTGTCATGCCATTTTCCTTTCTGTAAATCATTTATCCCCATTACATCTTTTAAAATCTGATGTGAAGTTGATTGTCTGATTCTGCAGCTCTGAAAAAGTGTGTCAAGAATGACACAGTCCACAGAAGGAAAAAAGAACACTTACCCACTGGAAAAAAAATGAATATTTCAAAATGACTCCAAACATAAATTAAGTTTCCCCGTTGGGAGGTCTAACTTGCATGCAGATCATTTATAGGGGTCTGTGTGACTATGTATCCTGCTGTTTGATAAAGAATGATTACTAACCACAGGCACCCGCCAGAGAACAATGTGTATATAACGCTTGTGATGTCTCAGCCCCCCAGCCATCTTCCTAAAGAATGTGCTTCCTTCCCATGGTAAGCAGACATCATTTTTCACCCTTCAATACTTCTGCTTCCAGAGTTATGCTTTGCCATTTGTGTTTGTGTTTATTTTAGTAATATGAATACTGAATTCCTAAAATAGATTTTTATGATACCCAGAATAATGGTGTGCTTTCTGGTCTGTCTGACGATACACAGTCTTCTCGCTGTTACAAAAAATCTAATCATGTTTATGTTTAACACTGTATAACTAAAGGGAGAGGTGTTAAAAGATTCTTATTACTATCTTGCTATTATTCTTAAATACTTCATTCATCCGAAAGATGAATGCTCCTGTCTATTGAATTAAACTCTTATTAAACAGATCAGAGTGAACAATCCTATTGCCACGCCTATTTCCGCCGAGTGTTTTTTTTTTTTTTTTTTTTTTTTTTTTTGCTTTTTTGAGACGGGGTCTCGCTTTGTAGTTCAGGCTGGCCCTGAGCTCACTATGTAGCCCAGGCAGCCTCGAACTCAGCAATCCTCCTGCCTCTGCCTCCCAAGTGCTGGGATTACAGGCGTGAGCCACCACACCCAGCATTATATGTGGGAACCGGGGATCGAACTCAGGTCCTTACGCTTGCGAGGCAGGCGCCGGAACCACTGAGCTAACCCTCCGGCCCCGCCGAGTGTATTTTTAATCTGACAGTTTAATGTGGAATGAAACCAGTTCTCACACTCCTCCTCCAGGTGTGATCGAATTGCAAAGAGCGCCCCTTCACCCACAACCAGAGAAGTAAATAAGTCCCGGGATCCCCTAAAATCATAAAAATTTCAAACCCTCCCTCCCTAAAACGGCACTGGGAACACAAAAGCGCCCTTCGGAAAGCCCCCCCCCCCCGCACCTGGCCTGCACAGAAGGCGCCTTGGTCAGGCCCGGCGGCCACG
>PVIC010008189.1:14506-48889 GCA_004025085.1 Thryonomys swinderianus
CGCCCCGGCCGGCGCCCACTCACGTGAGGACGTAGTTGACGCTGACGATGCAGTGCGGCCGCGAGGAGCGGCTGTTGTGCACGATGGTCGCGTAGCTCTGCACCCACACCCAGCCGCCGAGCTTCGCCAGGAACCTGTAGTACTTGGTGGTCACCTGGCCCTTGACCAGCACTGCGGGGGAGGGGCGCGGTGAGCGGGCGGCGCGCGGGCGACCCTCCCCCCCCCGCCCACGCGGGGAGGCACCTCCTCCGCAGACGGGCTTCGGCGCGGAGTATGGGGAAAGCCCGGGGTGAAGGGCAGGCCCGGAACCCCAGCCACTCGGGAGGCTGAAGCAGGCAGGTCGCCGGGGATTTAGAGACACGGTGTCGCTCGGGAAAGGGGACCCGGTGTCGGGGCGGGGGCACCGCGGGGAGCCCGGGGCTCACACAGGTGGTGCGCGCAGCGCAGGTGGAAGGCGTCGCAGCCGTGCACGTGGTGGTACAGGGTCTTCTCGATCAGGTCCTGCGGCTCGTAGCCCGTCAGCTCGGCCACCCTGCGGAGAGCGACCCCCGCCGCACTGAGTGCCCGGCGCCGCTGCCCCCCAGGCCCGGCGGGGCTCCGGGGACCGCGGGCCGCCTGCGCAGGGGCCGCCGCGCACCTGGAGTCCAGGAAGATGAGCTTCATGTCGAGGCTGGCGCGGAACATGAACATGTTGCTGTGCAGCTTGATCTCGGTGACCGCGCTGGGCGGCAGCGAGTGGCCCACGGCCACCAGGCCCACGTTCTGGTAGCAGCCGTCGAAGGGCGACATGTCCAGGCTGTACTGGCGGATCTTCAGGTAGCCGCTGCAGTGGATGACCTGCGAAGGGCAGCAGGGGCTGAGGCTCCGCGGGCTCCGGAGGGGCTCGGAAGGTAGGCCGGCCGGAGCCGGGTCCCGCAGCCCGCTGGGCCGCCCGTGCGGGGGCGTCGGAAAGCGCATCCGCGCCCACCGCACCGACCGCCTAGCGAGGCCGGGCTCCGCACGGGCGCCGTTTGATTCCGCTTCCTGCAGCCTGATTTCCAGTGATACTCAATCGCATTCACCTTGAGAACCGCAGCTTCCCGCTAAGGATGGGTTGTTAGTCTTCTGGACTTCAAAAGCTGGCGCTGTGACTAAGGTAGGAATCCGTCAAAGTTACCTGCGGCTCGGAGACTCTAAGGCCCACTCTGGCCCTCTCTAAGAGCTTCTGGGACCTAAGAACTTCCGAGCCTAGTCAGACCTGGATTTTCAGTGCAGTCCCTGACGTTCAGGGACGGTCACGGAAGTCCTGGCCAGTGCGTTGTCCCCCCAACGCCACGCACCGGAGAACCGCCACCCCGACGCCGGTGTCAGGCTCCTGCGCCACACGGGCCTCAGGCATCAGTCCTGCAGCTCAGTCGCCCACCTTGTAGCCCCCGCAAGTGAGCCCGGCGTTCCGCTTGGCCAAGACACATTTCATCCTCAGGAAGAAGGAGCGCTCGATCTCATACTCTGGGGGAGGAGAGAAGGCTCAAGTTGAGAACTCCGCACGGGCCTGGGTCCCCCAAGACTGAGGAAAGCCACGGCCTGACTCCCAGGGACGGAACGTCGTGGAGAGCTTGGCCTGCCTTACCCTGCACGAAGTGAGAGTGGTACGGCTGGTGTGCGGTGAGCACAGCCGTCATCTCGTCGTGGTCCGCCGGGTGAATGTATTCGTAAATGCTGTTTCCAGTCAGCTCTACCTGTAGAGAAGAAAAATAGCGCTGTTTCTGCCTTAGAAGAAAGCCCACAAAGAGGCTGAGAACTCGGGCTGAGGGGTCCTGGAGGTACACGAAGATCACCAACCGTCTGGAATGGGGTCTGAGCTCTAATTTCACGTCTGCTGCTTTCTCCCTTTGGCTCATTACCTAAACGTCAGCTTCCTTTTCTGGGAATTAATAGTAGTGGTAGCCATGATAACAATAATAGGAGCAGTGTCGCCCTGGCAATGTCATAGTAACAAGATCATAAGTACGTGGCCTCCTCCCCCAAAGCCTGGCTTAGGGTAAGACCTCAAAAACACAAGTAAGGCTTCCACGGACCTAGGGTAGGAGCTCAAGGATAAAGACATTCAGAAATGGGAGAGATCTAAATCTATTTAAATAATCCTCCTCCCAACAGAGAGATTTCCAGCCCCGGAGATGGAGCTATAAAGGACTGTGGAAACATCACAGGCCAACTAGTGCTTCCAGCTCTGGTTGTCCGCGCTGCAGGCTGCAAGTCTGGACCACTCACCTACCTGAGAAAGACCCAGGTGGACTGAAGCTGTCTCTGAGATGTACATGATCTTCCCATCTGGGGCCACCACGAAGATGAAGCCATCCAACGTCTGAGGAAGCAGAAACAGAGTAAATGGAGAGGCCTCTGGGCCAGCTGGAGAAACGGGGGAAGGGAGGACAGAAATTAGGGACATTCTGCCAGAAGAGCAGGGAGATCCAGTGGAGAGAAACTCAGGAGACAGGACACAGAGCCGGCCACGAGCCTCACCCACCCTGACGGTTCATTCCAAATTTGTACACATAAGAGTAGGTGGCGCCCTGACACATAGCCAGAGGAAGGGGTAGATAAGACTAATGCCGTATAAAATGAGGAGCCCCTGAAATGGAGAAAGACACATCTGAAGCAGACATACACAAAAGTTCTGGGGCAAAAATTTCAGCCCTGGACAAGAGGTGGGTCGGGTCCTTGGGAAGATGATCACGGAAAGAACCAAAAGGTTCCTGTGAGTCTTGAAGAGCCCGTTGGGGCGGGTGTGTTGAGAATGACGGGAAGGGCGCAGGCCCTGGGAGATGCAGACAGGAAGCCCCAGTCTCAGGGAAAACCGGGCCGTCTGGAGTTTGTGGACAGAAGCAGCTGGCCAGTGGTTCCAGAAAGATGGCAGAGTAGGGGGTTTGGAAGATGAGAGGTTTTGTGAGCAGCGGGTCCAGAGGGTGATGTTAGTGAACATGCGTTAAGTATGTTCACAGTGCAGGATCAGTCTCACAGCTCTCCATGGAGGAAAGTTTAGACCTTCTGTGTCCTTTTTTTAAAAACAAACAAAAATCTGTGAATGAGTCCTCACAGTGCAGCAGTGGAGGTTTCGGATGGAATCAGAATTTTCCCCTAAGGAGCCAAAAGGCCTTGAGACTGAAAGACCACATGGATAAAAAGAGAATGTGGAATAGGCAGAAAACCTAGAAGCTGAGAAACCAGAGGTGAAGGAGAGCACCGAAGAGGCCAGGAAGGAGATGACTTAGGTGGAAATTTGGAGAGAAAAGGGCAGCAGTAGCACCCTAGACAGAAGCACTGATGTGGGGAAGGCAGGCCTGGGGCCGGGAATGATGGGTCTGCTATATTCCAATGAGTTTTGTACCCAGAGTGGACTCTTGGAGTTTGGAGCATTGATCTGAGTAATCTTAGGGTCACTCCGGTAGGTATCAGGGTGTAACAGAAGTTTCCAAGTAGGAGAATACATGGTTAGATGTAGGTTTCTGGGGAAAACAACAAAAGGGTCCTGCAATGGAAGCAATGAGGATGAAGAGATCGGAGCAGGTAGCTATAGTAGAAATGGTCAAGCCTGGCACTGGGTGGTCGTGGGGAGGATGAAGAAAAGAGATCTACTTCAGAGGCTGTGCTAGCTCTAGACACCACGTGAATCATGGCAGAAAGAGAAACTTAGGTTGATTTCCAGGCTCCAGGAGGAACTTAGAGCCAAGGATAAAAATTTAGAAAAATTGCACGTGCTGCAAGTCTAGGTGCTGCAGATAATGTGCTCTTGCTGTGGAGATGCCACGCTTGGAGCGCACGCTGATTCCCACCCTGGACCACAGGAAATAAAACCTAGAGCTCAGCAGAGGTTCTGCGCTGGAGAAACCGGCTGAAGACTTGAGAAACGACCAGAGGCTGCAGCACCGGCTGAGGTCAGCCAGGAGGGTTTGGGACTCGGAAGAGACACAGCTAGAGCATCGTGGAAGTGACCTTGTTGGCAGGACAGCCGAGGGGGACGGCACGGAAGGGAAGCGGGGAGACAGGGCAGAGACAGTGCTGTCTTGCCCATACAGGAAGGAGGGCACTGTTAAGTCGTGGGCACTGGCTCCTTGCAGATCTTTGCCAAAATGCTACCTCGATGAGGCCCTCACCAAGCACCCCGTCTTTAAATGGCAAAAGTGAAACAGAGCCCCCTTTGCCCTTCTCTCCAGAGCAGCCAGGCCACCTGGTGCACCGTGCAGGGCACTGGGTCGCGAGGCCACTGTCCTGTGACTGCTCGCTGCACGAGGAGGACAGGGCTGTGAGCTCCTCCGTTCGGGAGACGGACGAGGGCAGGCAGCGTAAGGGCGGAGCACCTGCTCCTTGGCACCAGAACGTGGCGGTGCCTGCGGGAGACTGAGGGCCCGCAGAGATGCCAGGCTGCGGAGACGAGGGGCTGATCGGGAAGGGAGCGAGTTACTAGCACCGACCGTGAGCCAGTCCTGCCAGGGGTCCAGGGTGAGGCAGAGGAGAGCCCTCAGGCCAGAGTGCAAGGGGGGAGAGGTTGGATTTCGTTCTCTTACTTATTTTGCTGGGAGAAGTTCGCTGGGAATATGGTGGGGACAGATGATGCGGGACAGGACAGAAGGTGTCTCAGGAAAGGAAGTTACAAAGTCTTTCTAGATAGAAGCCAAGAGACAGGGCAGGTCAGTGAAGGAATCCTCCCCAAGCCCTTCCTTTGTTCTGCGAAACTAAATCTTCTCCTAGGGAGGGAGCAGAGAAGGGTAGCAGTGGGACGGAAGCTGGTGGGATCCTCCCAGCGGATGTGACCTCCTGGGCGGCAGAATCGCCAGAGGGGCCGTCGGTGGACCTGAATAATAATAATACAGAGGGGGTGGGGTGGGGTGGAGGACACGTGTCAAAGCTAAAAATGCCACGGGGTTATTATTTAAAATATTTGTTTTGTGTTTTTAGTCAGCAACAGGCAGTTTCAAACAGTGCGTGCGTCGAACGAGGAGGTAATGGGTAACCTCACGCTGGTTAGACTCACCACCCGGGGGAGGTGTGTGTACCCGGCGTTGGACGAGCCCGAGGCTGGGCTGTCAGGAGGGGCGCTGGGAACAACAGGGAGGAGATAAGTGACTGTAGACGCAGCTGGAACCAGAACGTGCAGGCTTGAAACACTGCCGGGCCTGTCTGCCGGGCCCTGGGATCCCTCCGCAAGCCCTTCCTGTCCGCTGGTTCGGAAGCCTGCCCCCGCCTCACAGGCCTGGCCCGAGCCGGCCCGGTTTTCTTCGTGTCCAAAGGCGACAGAAGCTCAGCCTCCCTTTGGCCAAGAGCCCCGGAGGGGCTGGTCGGGCTGTTTTCTAAGCTCTGAGTCAGTGGCTCCCTGGCCTCCCTCTCAGTCCTCTGCGTGCCCATCCACACCTGCTGGATCCTCTTTACTCACTCACGGAAGCTAAGAGCCCAGCGCAGCAGAAGGCGGGCACAGGGGCCTTGAAGCGCATGCGCCGCCAGAAAGCCTGTGCCAGTACCTGGAGCAGATGGGAGCCCAGTTCCCGGCCGACGTTGTCCAGGGGACTTGTGCGACTCGAGTGACCCCAGGCCTCCCCTAGCCCTGTGGAGACACAGAAACAACCTTTAGCAACAGCACCCCGTGGAGCTGGAAGTTCGGGCCTTGTCAGAGTTTGTGGTTTGTTACGCATGGGCTCGAGCGCGCGCCCCCCCGGACATCTCCAGTACTTCTCCACTCCATAACCTCCACCGTGAGAGCCTGTAGGGCGTAGTCACTTGGGACGGCTCTCTTTCCTCCTTTTGGGTTCTGAGCGGAAGTCTGGACAGCCCAGGATTCTCAGAGACTGCGGAACCTGCTTCCTGCACGGGCCAGGCGGGACCCCAAGGGGCTTCCACCCTGGAGGACCCCTAGACCCTGCACTTTGCTTTAACTTTTGCAGACGTTCACTGGTGTGTTTATAGGGGTGAGGAGCACCTGGTTTCTCACCCACAAGTTTTTTTAACGTTGTCTTTTGTCCTATCAGGAACCGGAGAACATCTCCATACCCAGAGGAAGCTGTTGGCTATAGGTCTCTGGTCCTGATGGTCTTTCTGATTGGCTGTGAGCTTTCTAGTCATTCTCCTCCTTTGCCTGCGACCTTAGTCCTCCGGGGAGAAACCTGCTTGCAGGGGCCTCCGGCTCCCTCCCGACTTGCATCCCGGGCATTTCCGCTCCTCCCCCCTGCCCAGCCCGTCTGACACACCCCTCAGCCTCCCAGGGCCCTCCCTAGAGGCAGAAGGCCCCTGGGCTTTTCAAATTCTGCTACTTTTCCGCGCTAGCAGTCCCTGAGCGATATTTCCCTTCTGCCTGGACAGTAGGAATTACTCCGTTTTTCCGCTTCCCAGGACCATCTTCTCCCCAAGCACAGCTCATTTTCCTCCTTGAAGTTACCATGCTTAGGTATTTTGAGGCTTTGCCGCAGACCTCAGCGTCATTCTGGAGCCGCCAGAATACAGAGCACTCAAGATTCATTGCTGATTTTTAAAGAATATTAGTAGAACCTGCTATGTTACCCCTGTATGGAAATTTTTTAATAACTGAAGACCTTGGTACAGATCTATGTCAAACTATTTTTAAACAACGGAGCTGCTGGAATTATTTCGCTAGATTCGTAGGCTCACTCTTAGAACCATCTAGCGAGGTTTAATATGACCTTTTCGTGTTTTAAAGGTGATCTGCTTTTTTCGGGCCACGCGTCCGATCGAGCACACGGTGACAAGCGAGCCCGAGTGGAAAGGCCCTTCCGCAGTAAACGCGGAGCTGGCCTTGCCACGGCGTGGGCAGGAGGCGCTTCCCACGAAGGCGCGCGAACCGGCTCCGAGTCGCGGGAGCGGCCCGAGGCCCAGCAGGGTCTGCCGGGGTGTTTGCACACCTAAATAAATCTAACGATTTCCCCGCGGCTCTGCAAACACGGCGCTCCCGCGCGGGGCCCCTCTCCCCCCCGACTCTCACCCCGCCCCGGCGACTCCGCGGCCCCGGCCCTGCCCCTCCGGGCCCTTCCGGGAGGACGCGCGACCGGTCACCGCCTCGCCCCGTCGCGTCCCCGGCCGCTCCTGGTCCAGCCAGCCGAGCCCGGTTTCCGGCACCTGCACGGTTTTGGTACCTGCTCAGCGGCACCACCGGAAAGCGGAGGGGGAGGGGCAGGGGAGGCGGAGGGAAAGCTGAGGGCCCCGCCGAGCGACCGGCCCGGGGTGGGGGGCCCCGAGAGCACCCCGGCAGCCTGGGGAGCCCTGAAGCCCCGAGGCTTCCCTGAGCGCCCCCGGGGCGGCCTGAGCCCCTGTGCGCGTGTTGGGAGGCCCCGGAGGGGGGCGAGGCCTGTGTGGGGGTCAAGGAATCTCTAACATTTTAGAGGGACTCTCTGGAGGGTAAAAATGGGCCGGAGGGGCTTGAGCTGGCGGGAGGGGGGGTCCAGTTCCGAGCTCCTGCCCCCCTGGGGGAGAGTGGGGTGCGGGCTGGGGGGTGGCGTGCGCCCCCCAGCGAGGGAGGCGAGACGTGCCGGGGTCCCTCGGCAGCCCGTCCCTCGCTCGCCCCCGACCCCCCCACGCTCCCCCGACACACACCTCTAAAGGAATCGTTTGTTTTTACGGAGCACCGCTGCTTTGTCTTTTTGTTCCCCGCGGAAAGGTCTACCTGGCCCACCGTGCGGCCAGGTCTGGGTTAATGTTTCATGGGGCACTGGTCACCTGGCCTCCCTGTCGGCCCCCGAGCCAGCGCCGGGGACGCGCTCGCCCCCGGGGTGCGGAGGGCCCTCCCCCGCCATGGGGTCACCCCTCCCCCGCCAGCAGTCTCCCGTGACCCCCTGGCCTCCCGCCTTCCGGAACGCGCGCGCTCGGCACCCAATTTCATCTGGCGAGGGGGTAAGCCGAGATTTCGTTTCTGCACTTGACCTACCGCAGAAAATTCGCAAATCCTTTGATTGTCTGTTTAAAATGAGGAGGAAACCGGCTCCCTATGCGGCGGGATTACAGTGGGAACAAGATCTAAAGATTCGCTTGTAATTCGGTGAGGCCGAGGGAAGGGGTTTTGCAGAGTTGAAAAGGGGCCCTGTGAGGGAGGCGGCAACTAAATCGGGTTTTAGACAAAGGATTTTCCCCAGCTAAAGTGGCCGAAGACAAAGAAAAACATAATCTATTTTGGAAGATTTCCAAGATATGCCACATTAACCTTGGCAGATAAATTTTGCTTTTCCCAGCGCCCCCTTTCCCTTCAAGTCTGGTTTACCATATTTACATAAGTAGCGTTACCGGGGATGTATCTATTATGGATCTAAAGGGCCAGCTCGCATTTCCGGGAAAACCCGAGGAGTCTCAGCGCTGCTTTACGCGGGGTACGCGGTGGTGGAGCCATTTCCATTTAAATACCCCCTGACCCAAGGATTACCTCAATGGACTGACTGCACGGGTTTTGTAATTTCCTGAAAATGAGATTTCGATTTATAAAACAAGAAACCAATTAGTAACCAAATGAGGCGAAGTAGATCCACTAAAATTGACCTAATCCCACAGGCACCATTTAGGCCCGTTCTTGGCGAATGAATGATGAGCCCCCGTCTAGCGTGAGCTCAAAGCGTCACCCAGCTGTGTTATTGCAAGCAGCAAAAATAAATTGATCGAGCTTTTCCTTCCAAATGAATTTCAGACCCTTGACAACATACAGATTACAGACCAGGCGGCCTCACCTCCTTCCCTCAGACAGGAAGAGGAGGAAGAGAAGAGTTTGCTCTGCTGTTTTGTTTTTCCCGTTAATATATAAACACAATCTTTCCTCAGAAATCGTTTCCTCCCCCTAACCCCTCCAAGGGACCATTGGCCAGACGGACGTGGCTAAACCGCTCACGGTCTGCGTTACAACCTGGGGACAGAGGCGACGGAGCCCCGAAGGGGAACTCCCAGGCCCTGGAGCCGCTAGTCCCGGCCTTCAGGGTCTCTCGGGCCGCCCGGGGTAGGAGTGCGGGGAAGGTGACCCCAGAGACCCCGTGCCTTGGGTCCCGCAGGGGACAGTCCGGAGGTATTTGGCTTTGGAGGGGCAAATGCGGCCTTGGTTTCCCCTCCGCTGCCCCAGAGCCCGAGCCCGGGTGCTCCGGAAAGGAGAGGCGCAGGGAGCGGGCATCCCGCTGGCCCGGACGCCCGGAGCACTTCCCGGCCGAAGGCCTCGGAGCGCAGAGCGGCGGCGGCTCCCTGAATAGTGGCTGGGTCGTCCCGGGGCGCGGGGCGAGCGTGGCAGAGCCCCGAGGGCGGCAGCGACTTGCACGCCCTCCGCGGTGTGCAGCCGGCCCCTCCCGCCGAGGGCCCGGCCCGGCCTGCACGCTGGGGCGAGTCGGGCAGACCCTGGGCCCGCGCGGGGCCGCCGTCCGGACCGCTTGGGCTCCCAGGTCGGGACGGAGCCTCCCGGCCGCAGCCGGAGCCCGCTGAGACTGACCGAAAACTCAAAGGCCGAAGGAGGGCGAGGTCCGACCAGGTCCAGATTAAAACTGAGGACGGAGGCGCCAGGGAGCGTCCTGCCCGGTGGACAGGTCGACGACTTCCCAGGACTCCGAGCGTCGGGTGCAGCGGGCGCTCTGCCCACAGTGCCAGCGAGGCCGACTGCTAGGGCAGGGGCCCTTCCTCGGATTCTACTAGGCCAGGGGACCCCGGCGTCACTGGGCAGGACTGGCCCCTCGGTGTCAGGCAACCACGTGTCCCAGGCAGTGGCCGGGGCTGCCCGAAGGGCGGGGCGCAGGGAGCGCGGGGCAGAGACGTCGCCCGAGCCCTGCGGACCGCGCTCGGCCCGGGACAGAGCAGAGCTGGGCCGCCACGGAGGAGACGGCGGGACGCGCGGCGCCGGCCGGTCGCCAGTGCCTTGGGCCGGGAGAGGCCTCGTCCGAGAGTCGCCCCGGCCCGGGCTGAGCCCCAGGTCTGGGAAGCGGCGAGAAAGCCGCCCGCTGCGGCCGCCCCTGCGCAGGACGCAAACGCCCAAGCCGGCTATTAATCTGTGACCCCCGGGGACTATTACGTCTCATTGGAGACGAAGTCTCACTTTCCTGAGAAATTCTTGCGCCCACAGAGCAATGCACCACGAACCCGTGGGCTTGCGTTCCGTACCCTGCTGGTCTGCAAAAGTCTGAAGCTGCCAGCGTTCCCAGAACGGAGGACTCCCCAAGAAATCAGCGGTGTCCTCTGCAAAGTTAGCCTGGAGTTAGTTTCAGGTGGATAATTTCAGCCTACTTGGAAGCCACCCCACTATCATTTCGAAGCCTGCTTTGTTGTTGCGGCTGCTGCTTTTTCTTGTTTTCTTGTTGTTATTGTTTGTTTATGTATGTGTGTACGCATTCTCTCTTTAAAAATGCATTTTTAAATCGAACCTATAATTTCTAGCACATAAATCTGCCTTGAAATGCTCTGCACGGAGTTTAGTTCTGCACTCCACGTTTTAAGTCGACATCAAAACTGAAATTAAACAGAGAAAACCAGCGTGGAGTGAAAACTGTACTTAGAGCCTTTTAAATGAGAAAAACTTCTGTAAGAAAATAAACATGGAAACCTAATGCTTGATCATTTCTCAGAGAAGCCAGAAAAATAGCCTTAAATCACCCATCCACGTAGGAAATGGACATCTTTTTCTTTTTCAGTTCTCTGCCACACACACACACACACACACACACACACATATAATGATTAAGGCTTAAAATCTACAGGTTAGTGTTCTAGAAAGGATCTGTGAAGGTTTGTCTTTGACCTTGTAATGACCCTCCCAGCAGCTGGAAATTTTAATTCTTTGATTACTTTTTTTCAGAAACATTTTGACAATGATGTGGTAGGGCTATGTGACCACTATTCTGATTCAATGGGTTTTAAACTTTGTCTGGCCTATCAGAGTTTAAACAGGCACCTCTGTGCCAATGCCTGGTAACTGACACATATACTTTTGAGCTGAGTTTGTCCTGTTTCATACACATATAGGTCATGGCATTTCTCCTTTTTTAACCTGCTTCCTGCTGGCTTCGATAGGGCCAAAGATTCAGACATTTATATATCACTAAAATATATATCCGCAAGCTATTTTAGAGTAGAATATGTTACCAATCAGATGGACACTTTAAAAAATTTCATAGTAATCTTCCCTGATTTTTTCTTTTCCTATTACTCTCAAATCTCCTGCCAATATAAGACTTATTTTGAATTATTCCAGACACCCATATCCCACTGTTATGTTCTTTCATTCTTTCTGCCCCAACTCTCAAACAATTCAATATTGTATAATCAGGTTAAATAAGGAAGAATAGCAATGAGTTTCAAACAAAAGCTACTGGACACTGGAGGGGAAAAATATTTTCACTGTATTCAGCAAGTGAGGCAAGGAAGGGATTACCTACATTTTAATGATTTCCTCCTTTTTCCAAATGTAAGTACAGAAGAATTTTTGTTTTCTCATTTGCTTTGTAGCCTTCAGGCATTATAAGGCATTTATAAGGATAAAATGTGGTACAAACATAAACCAGAGTTACACACTGCGAAGGCTAGAGTCAGGCCACCAGTTGTGTAATGATTTCAGCTTGTGTACCTTGAAAACTCTGTTACACAGGTTATAATGTCTACCAAGATAATATAATTATCTTCAAGACAAAATACTATGGCGGACCTCCTATATCCTGGAATTATTTCAGGATAAATGTACAGAAGACCTTTATCTTCCGATTCTATTAGGTCACACACACACAAAACACTGTCCTATAAAGTGCTCGGTTTCCTGCACCGCCTGGGACCTGCCGGCCGCGCCCCGGGCCCGCTGCAGGGGCGCCCGCCTCGGGGCCTGGGGCCGCGCAGCCCCCGAGCGCGCCTGACACTCTCCTTCCTGCGTCTGCGCGCGGCTCTTCTACCCCGCTACCCTCTCTGGGCGGAGTGCTGGGTCCGGGGCTTCCGAGGACGGGCGCTCTCCGAGGGCCGCCGCCCGCCTGCGCGGCCGGTGGGGGCTCCGGGCGAGCCGCAGAGAGGGCTGCGAGCCCCCGCGCGCTCCGTCCCCTCCCCCGCGGCCCGGGGGTGGGAGGGGCCCGCGGGAGGGTGGGGTGGGGCGGTCGCAGAGGCCCGGGGCGGGGGCGGGGGCGGCGGGGCGGCCGGGCCTCGGGACCTCGGCGGCGGTCCGCTCGGGGCTGTCTCGGAGCACGGCCAGGAGTCGCCCCGAAGAGGCCCCGCTCAGCTGTAAGTTCGCTTTTTGCGTCTCGCTCGTCCGGCGCGCGATCTCTAACTGGGGGAGCGGGCACTGCGGCGAGAAAGCCCGCTCCGCCCGACAACAACAAAGGCAGCCGGGTCCCCCCCAGGCCGCGCCCGCGGCGCCCCGCTCCGGCCCGGGGCTCCCGCCCCGGCGCGGCCCGCTCGGCGCCTCCTCCCGCGATCGCAGCGGCCTCACACGCGGCACCATATGCTGCTTCTGATCAAACAGCCAGCGACATCGGCACCGATAATTGACGAGACCCGCCAGAAATCACGCAGAAAGGGAGCCCGCTGAGACCGCAGCGGTTGACAAATCACTGCTAATAATCCTGTTAGGAGCAGCGCGGCCGGCGGAGTTCGCAATAGCTTTATTTTTATAAAGTAGGCGTTGACAGTATAAAAGACAACGAGATCTCTTTTTTAAACAGAAGGCAGTGTAGCATAATGGTAATTTTCCCAGAGGCAAGTCTTAGCACAATTTGTATAGAAATATGGGTTTTAGATACATAGGCCCTTTCTTTTTTTCTTTTTAAAAACTTTTCTGGTACTTTGAAGCCTAGATTTCTCTATTCCTGTGTTTTCCATGGTCAAATGAGAACTGTTTAAGGAACCATTTTAACACGAATTTCCTATAAGAGAACTTAAATTCGGGGGCAGAATTGAACTATAAATTGAAAGTTTTCCTGTAGCACCCTTGACCAATTTGGAGCGTATTTTGCAAGCTTGACGTAGAGATCAAGCAAAGTGAAACTCTAAAAACCCAGTAACTATTTCCTCTCCCCATCATCATTTCTAAAATAACCAAATAGATGATTTTTTTAAAGGAAAAGAAAAACCAAACACAATCAACAACAATGAACACTTATGGGTCCAATTAAAAGTTCTCATTTCTCTTGGGGTTTTGTCTGTCTATTAAGCAGTCCTTTGCCATCTTAAATGTTGCTTTTCTAGCAAACATTTATAAAGGATTAAAAAATCTGTTACTCAATATGCGTGAAGGAAAGAATGAGTAAATGGACGATAGAAGTGTCCTTTTCCGAGTGAGTATAAATATTTTTAATGCAGTAGTGTTCCATGAAAGCTGTTCTTTTCTTACACAGTGAATGTTGATGACCAAAATACAGGGGGTTTGCTACATCATATCAACAGCCCAGCCCATCTAACTTCTAGGCTTCTTTGCACGAGAATTTCCCCAATGTCCCTTCACCAACCTGTCATCCAGAAGATAATCCCTAAGCAAGCTAACCATTTTAATTCAATCTTATATATTTTAGAACTAGCCTAGTATCTTACAGATAATGTAAAGGCCAGAGCAACAAATTACCGAGCCTCACAGTTAGTTTGATTCTGAAAATGTGCTGCAAACTTAGAATACATTTTCTGTAACCATCCAAGAAACGAAGGGACATTTGGGAAATAGTCACGAACATGCCCATTCCTCACCGGCAGAACTATAGGCACAGAGCGGTTATTACCTGATTTAGCTAGCCCCATGTACATGAGCTTATCTAGACTTAAAATAGCAGCGTTCAGCATGGCTGCTACCTCGCACTGGATACAATTCTAACAAGAGTAATAAAAAAGAAAGTCGTGTTTGGATTAGTAGTACTCTCGACTGAGCCCAATATCTGAAGTGTTGACAAAAGCACCGTTGGGCTCCATCTCAACTAACACATCTGATGGGCTGAAAGTATGAATGGAGAGAGAGAGGGAGTCTGGACAAGGGAACCGGAATTCCGGTTCTACAAGGACCTCCATCAAGTAGCCGGGCTGAACTTGCCTGTGTGAAAAAGTCTGCGTACTTCTTCGCTCCAGAGCAGGCTCCGTCCCTGGCAAATCCTTTGCTCTTTCTGCCTCTGACATCCTCCCCTCTAGGCAAAGTCACTTACCTTCTGGAAACACCACTCGCATTTTGAGATAGCTGGTGGTGAGCCTGATGATGGATGCTTTGTCCAGCTGCGAGGTGATGGCCGAGGGCAAAGGCAATAATTTAGCCAGTTCATAAAATTCGCTGTTTTCCTTCTCCCTCCTAGTCCGAGCAGCATTTTTGGACTTTTCTTTCATGGTGTCTAGTTCCCCCTTTCTTCTTACAACATAAGCTCCACAGATTCATCCAAAACCAAAAATTAGCTTTCAATCAGAGATACGACTAGGCGAAAACAGGAACACGCACTTCGAGTGAAGACGCTCAGGTCTGCACAAGCGCAGAGCATGGGTGGCGGTAGGAAGCCGGCGCAGAGAACGCACAATATTTTCTCCGAAGGCGTAGGAAGCCAGCGTAGGAATGTCGCCCGTCCGCGGCAACGTGGGCAATCCCGCGGGGCCCCGGGCTCAGATGCTGGCACATGCCCTCAGCGGCCGGCGCCTCCTTCGGTTCTGCGCTGCAAACCCGGTTCCTGGGAAGGTCGGCATGCTGCCTCCCGGCGCGCGGGCTTCAGTGTCCCGGCCCTGGAAGCGCCGCCAGCCGGTTCGGGGCCAGGGATCCCGGCGATTCTTTCAGAGCGCTGCAGAGACAACAGCGGCAGAGCGTCAGAAACCCGGCTCCGACTTCACTCGCCCCGGCCCGTCCCGAGAGGCGCCGCGGAGCGCGGGCAGCGGGGTGAGGGCTCGTGCTCGGGGACAGGGCGAGACGGGCTCCGGACGGACCCCCCAGCGGCCCTCCTTCCCCTCCCCCGTGCCGCCGCGTCCTTCGGCCCCGGGAGCTGCCCGGACAGCAAAGCGCCCGTTTCTGGAGACCCCGGGGGACCCTGGGTCCGGCCGCGCGCCCAAGCCCCGAGCCTGGCGGGGTCCGCGGCCCGACCGAAGCCCGGAAAGTGACGCGCAGACCCGGCCCCGGGAGCCCCGGGAGCCCCGCGGCGACGCGCTCCGGCCGCGGGCTAACAGGTGGCCGCGGCAGGTCTCGGTCCGCCGGGCCGCGCCGGGCTCCGCCCCACCTACCTGCAGAGCCCGCGGGCGGCCGGGGGAGCCGGGGCGCGCAGCCCGGAGCTGCTCCCAGGCCCGCGGCTCCTCCGGGCCCCGCCGCCGGCCGCCCGCCGCCCGCTGCCGCGGAGCCCCGCTCCCCCCACGCCGTCCTCCGGCTCATGAATGGGGGCCGGGCGTGCGCGGCGGACGGAAGGCTGCGCGCTGCGGGACGGCGAGCTGGCTGCGAAACCCTCGTCCCCGGACCTGCTGCGAAGCCAGCACTGCTCCGAGCTGGAAGCCAAACGCGCCCCCCCGTAACTTCTTCACAGCTTAGGAAATTTAGCTTCAACTTCACTCCCGGGCTCCCTTTCTCCCGCCTCCCCTCCGTGCCACTCACAAGACTCCCTGCTTCCCATTGGCTCAGTGCACCCAAGGCGAGGCTCTGATGGGTCGGCCGGGTTGAATGACTGGGGAAACGCCCCCTCCCCGCTCCGGGCTCCGGGTCCAAAGACCCGCGTGGCCGTCGCGCTCCTAATGCACCCGCGCTGCCCAGCTGGCCCCAGCCGCTGCGTCCCGGGCGCTTCCTGGCGCCCCGCGGCCGGGTGTCTGGGCCTCCGGCTCGGGGTCGCGGGCGGCGGGGCGAGATCAGCCGACAGCGGGCAGGTGGGAAGGCCAGCGCAAAGCTTTACTTTCTGCCGAGTTTCCCCGAGCCCAGGGTGACGCCAAACTCTCCAGAAGAAATAAGCGCGGTGCTGAATCCGGAGAGAGCCGGCGCTCTGGAAATGGTTCGGGCTCGGGGGCTGATCCGCTCCCTGCGGAAAAGTCTACAGGGGCAGTTTCCGTGGGGACAGCTCAGTGCACACTGGGGAAACCGATCCCCTCGACCGGGCCGAAGTGGGGTCGGAGGGACTGATGCACAGATGCCTCAAACAGACCGCTACTTCCCACGTCAGCGGACGGATAGGTTAGTTTTTGTCCGGGAAACAAAGTCCGACGAGAATGCTCGGTGCAGATAGGAGGCCGTCTACACGAGGGAACTTGGGGCGGTTCAGGCCCCTCTGCTTGCCCCCACGTCCCGCCGCTGGCACATTACAGTCCGGAAACGCGTTTGAATCGCTTCCCTTCCTGTCAGCCTGAAAACAGACAACCGATAACCGGGAGAGGAGAAAAAATGCCCGAAAACCATGGTCGCCGCCCAGGAATCCCCCCTGGGCTCTGGTGCCGCCGGCGGCGCGGCTCTGCCCGGAGGTGCGTCTGGCGGCCGCTGTGTGCCCGCCACAAGTGAGCGCGCCGGTGACCTGCACTTAGCCTCTAAGTTCGTGCCACTCGCCGCGGGTGAGAAAATAAACACCTTGAAGAGGGGCGTGTGTCATTGTGCTGATATTCGGAGTACAAAGCTTTAAAAGTGTTTGTTCAAAAACACAGACATCTGCCACCTCCCTCGCCGCCCGACGGCAGTAAGCTTGGTGGACAATGGCAGCTTTCTGGACTTATTTACACATCTGGGCAGCACCTGGCGAGAGGAGGTGAACGTTCTGCACAGAAAGAAAGACGAGCGAGCAGTAAACAAGGGGCTTCTGTCAGTGTTTCTGCACTGGAGCCGCTAATGGGCTCTCATCGGGAGCAGGAGTCGTTCCCGGGTCGCGAGCCGCTCGGGAGACCTGGCTGGGGCGGTCCCCCCACGTGCGGGGCGGCCCGTCGACCAGGGGCGGCCGGAGGGCTGGCGACGCGCGGTGGCTCCTTCACACGCAGGAAGAGCAGGGAAGGTCAAGTTAGCCACTGCGGGGGCGGGGAGCGACAAGCCGCCTCCCGCGACCCCCGTCTTTCTGCCGAGCCCGGGACAGGGCGGGGCCGCCGGCCAAGCAATGACACTTCAGGGCGAGCGAGCCGGTTTTCCATCCGAACTGCTTAGAGAGGATTTGGGTCCAGCCTGTGGTTGCCTTCACCCCGGGAGGCCTTCAGACCCCAGGCAGGTGTGGCGGCGCCCCCGGGGCCTGGAGCCCGCAAGGCGCGGGCGGGAGGGCGGGCGAGCCGGGGGCAGGCCGCTCTGCGTCCCGAGGAGCCCCCTCACCGCCGAGCCAGATGACGTTTACTAAGCAGAGCGCGCTCGGCCCAGGCCGGCGGCCCCTCACGCTGTCCTGGGGCGCACGGGCCTGGTGGCTTTTGCCGATCGTCTGAGTCCGCCTGGCCTCACAGCACCTGGTTCTCCGATCTTTGCACTCGGGCTGGAGCTGCACCTCGGCTCCTTCTCTCGCAGCCTGGCTCCCGGCTCGGCTCGGTCACCTCCCGGGACCGGCGCGCACTCCCGCGGCCGCAGCCGCGGCCTGGGCCTTGAACCGGAACCGCAGGTGCCTCTCCCGACGTGTGTGGAATTTGCCTCTAGCACGGGAAATTTTAAACCAGGTGGCTCTTTCTTTCTTTTCTTTTTTTTTTTTTTAAGGCCGGGGAGGATAATTCTGCCCAGAATTATTGTTTGCTGGTGGAAAAAGAAAGAGGCGGGGGCACACCAGCCACTAACACCAAACGGATCCGCGCAGACGCCAGGCCGTGCGCCCTGGGACTCAGTTCGTCCCGGAGGGCTGCGCTTTGCCCTCTCCGGAGCAAGCCTCGCCCTCCTTCGCCTCGGGAAGGCCACAGTCTCGCGGGACGGCCACGTGGCTCCCCAGAGTGCTTTCCAGCCCCCAGGCGACCCCGGAGGCCGCGCGTTGGAGCCACCCGGTGGCATTTGCCAGCTGACTTGTGTGTTCAGGTGCCCACAACTCCAGCCAGATGGGCGCGGACTCGATCCACCGCACCTGTGCGCCTGAGCCCCCCTCCCCCAGCACGCGCTAGAGAGGACAGGAGGCTCCGAGGGCCGCGACCTTCCCTCCGCGGCCGGCAAAGTCTAGAAGGGGAGAGGCGAAACTTTGGATTGTAAAAAGTGTGTGGCTGTTGGAATCCCGGTATAAACTAACCAGCTGGGTTGTAGTGGGGCGGCCTGGACGTGGGCGCGTCGCCATGCCAACTCTGCTCCAACAGACCTCCGTCCTGCACTCTGATGATTCGTCTGTTTGAACATCTCATGAAAGCTCGAGTGATTTCTGTCGTCTCTTGTTCCACAGACTAACGGAGGTGCGCGCGTGCGCCCACCCACACACACACCCACACACACACACACACACACACACACACTTCTGTGTGCTGTCACGTCGCAAGCGCAGCATATAGACGAGAATTTGACTCAGTGGCCGAGGTCAAGGATGAACGGTGTATTTATAATCAAGATGCAAAATCTGAAGATGGCCACTTAAGCAACTTAGTATGTGATATCCAGATGTTCAGTCTCCACCAGTGAAAAGGACAATGTGTCTAGGGAAATGTTAAGGTCTTAGGACATATTAACATTTTTCTTTGCATATCCAGACCCATATTACTACCGCCTTTAGGTGTTGACATTCTTGTGAAATTACATCTTAGAAATTATGGTAAATATTACTTCTCTGATCAAGGTGTTTAGCAAAGTATTTTTATGCACAAGTAAAAGCTTCTCTGAGGTTCCGTAGGCATCTGTCTGAATTGACCCTGGAAACATCTAGAGATTAGTATCAGTGATTACATGCTCAAGAAAAAAAGAAATATATATACCATCTCGAAAAATGAGAGAGCTGAATACAAGCAAGGATTTTATATTGTTTCACTGAATATTCTGGATAAAATTTTCCACCAAGGTTTTAAAACCACAACCTAAAGTATGACCTTGAGTGGATGGCTGAGAAATAAGTGGTTCTCCTATTGTACACCACTACACTGGGAGACACACGCTTTCTGCTTTAAAATAAAACATTTATAAAAAGCAGCAGACACTGCAAAGACAGCTGTGATTCTGTGTATTCTGGAGACGGAAGTGGACAAAGGCATTCCTCGCTAGGGCGGGCAATTTTCATGGTTTTTTTCCTTGTCAAAACTGATCTAGGAATGATATACATACACTGATAATATGAACATATCTCAGCAATGGTGGCCATGAGAGCATAATCAGAATGGATGCTGAGGTGAGAACTGGGGAGCAGCTTCGCGGTGGAAGCCGCTCTGACCCCTCAGCCGGTCCCTGGGAGGCGGCCTGCAGGGGCTGGGCCGGTCTGTGGCCTCCGCAGTCATGAGGATGAGCCGGACCCGAGGCCGGGTGCCTCGGCATCTCCAGGAGGGACTCCCCGTTCCTGGAGCCCTGGCTCCCCCTTAGCCAGAGTGGACACTGAATCCCCCCAGTACGCACAGAGGATGGAAGCACCAAGCCCACACAGCTCAGAAAGAGCACATCAGGGGCTCCAGGGAGCGGGTCCCCTTGGGAATCACCCATGTCCAGAACAGACCCTTCCTTGGCTTGCCGGGGGCAGAGCTGGAGCCCGTGAGCACGCTGCAGCTTCCGGGTCTGGGCCCTCTGCGCCCAGCCTGATTCCGAAACCAAGTCTCTGCTGGACGCTCTACAAGGTGGGAGCGAGCAAAGGCTCCCTAGAGGACCGAAGCCACTCGGGTCGCCCCCTGAGCGGCCCTGGGACCTGCCTTCTACAACCCAACTCAGGCCTCCAGCCTCGAAGTCTCAAGTGGCTGCTGCCCAAATGGCTCTCGTGGTGACACCCCAGGACCTTGGGAGGCATCAGAGCACTCCTCTGACCCAGAAACCATGTGTCTCTGGGTCACCGAGTCCTGGGTCCAACCTGGATCTGTCACTCTGCCCTGGAAAATCTGGGCCTTTCATGTGATTCCTTCGGAAGTGGTGTGCCATGGGTTCGCCCGGAGGGTTGGTGAAGATAGGCAGCTGCCCCACTTTCAGGGTTTAAGATTTAGCAGGTCTAGGGTGGACCAGTCATCGGCATTTCCCAAGTGCTGCTGGTACTCTGGACACCAGGAGGGGCCACGCTGAGAGCCACTGCCAGCGCTTCCTCAGCCTGTCTTCGGGGACGAGAGTGATGAGATTTCTAAAGATGGCTTGTTCCAGCCTCTCCTGGGGAGACAGGATGGCCTCCAGATAAAAGGGAGGAGTCCAGCAGCCAGACCCCCCATCTAGTGCTAGTGTGGCCCCAGAAAAGCAACGAAGCGCTCAGGACACAAGCAGAATGTTCCAGGCTGCAGGGTCTCAGCTCTGTGGCGAAGTGCAGAGTTTGATGTTTGTTCTCGCTAAGACCCGCTGGAAAGATGGCAGGAAAACACCGAGTCTCCTGTTAGTCTCAGATCCTTAGCTTGGAGGATACTTAAGAATAAAGGATCCAGGGCCGGAGGGTTAGCTCAGTGGTTCCGGAGCCTGCCTCACAAGCGCAAGGTCCTGAGTTCGATCCCCGGTAACCACATACAATGCTGGGCGTAGTGACTCACACCCACCAGCCATCAACACCACATACCACAGTGCCGGGTGTGGTGGCTCACGCCTGTCATCCCAGCACTCGGGAGGCAGAGACAGAAGGATTGCTGAGTTCGAGGCTTGCCTGGGCTACAAGGTGAGCTCAGAGCCAGCCTGAACTACAAAGCGAGACCCTGTCTCAAAAAAAAAAATAATAATAATAAAGGATCCAAGAAATACACATGATGTCGCTGCAGAAGAGTGGTGACTAGAGGTCCAGGCCTTTCCTGGGAGCACTGTGAGGCCCAGCCCTCCCTCTTTGGTAGGCCACACGCTGACATGTGGCACTTTAGTTAAGTTTATGGGGCCTCCTTCCATAAGAAAATATATTAAAAATATATTTTATAGCTGCATTGGTGTAAAGTTAGACATAGTTCAAGCTGGATTCATTATCATGCATTTATTGTTCTTATATTCATTTTTCTGCTTGTAAAGGAATTAAAATGAAAAGTTTCATGGCCTGTAAAATCACATGGACTCTGAGCACTGTGCCTGTGTGTGGAATGGGAGGCGGCGCTGCTCCCGAAATGCCTGGAAGGATGGTAGTCTTGGGCATGTCTCTTGTAGCCTACCTACCAGGTCTCTGTAGAACATCTACAGAAAGTTTGGGGACGGGAATCTTTATTCATGAGCCACAGCTTGATTTCTGGAATAATCTGGTATGAAGTCATTTTACCCCTCAGTTCTCCAGGCCCTCCACATTGAAAAAAATCCACATAGCTTAGGTCACCGGCATCGTTTCTTATCTTAACACCTGAACTGTTCCACTTATTGCCCTTACCTGGAAGTCCAGATTATTAAGTGAAAGCCGATTTTAAAACCGTATGCAAATCAAGCGAATGCAACCTTGCGCTGTCCGCTTGTGTCTGTTACCGTTCGGCCGCTTAGGTTGTTAATGTCTTTCTGCAGCTTCTTTATGCATATTCAAGCAAATATCCAGACAGATATTTTATACCTTGATGCTCCCATTTTCCAAGACCTTAGGCAGAGAACTTCATCCTTCCTTTCTGAAACCTCCCTGTAGCGTTCCTTTTTAGAACAGCACAGTAACAGGAGCAGCACCTACATGCCCTCAGTAGGCAACGGGATAAAGAAATTCTGAAGCACATTGTATATCTTTTCTTCAATCTGGGAAGTTAAATCACCCGTTTATTTTTAAATGCTTTAGATGAGGACTGAATCTACAAGTCACTTGAGTTTTCCTCCTGTCACCTGAGAAGCATGTGAGTGTGGTGCCTCCTTGGTTCTCTGGATAAGAGGAAGGGGCGGGGCCTGGTTTAAACCGAGATGAGAGTTTCTTACACCCTGAGGCGCGAGCTCACCAGCCCGCCTGGGAAGCAGAGAGCATCTGAAATGCAGGTTCTCAGTTCTGCAGTCACCGACCAACACATTTTTCTCGATGACGTATTGAACATTCTCTTGCCCAGTGCACAGAATAAAATAAACAGGCGAGTGTAATTCCAAAGCGGCTGCTTCCGACAGCTCAGCCGCCTAACGACCTTCCGTTCGTGTTTTATGTCAAGGTGATGGTTAATTTCTGGAATCTGTGTCTTCTAAACTGTGGCACCTCCAAGGTGACCCTGGAGCAACTAAAACAACTCCGGGACAGACATATGCTGCCGGCCAGTCACTTGTCATAATTTGAACAAAGAACTTGTAGGGAAGAAGGGGATAGATCCGTCCTAGGAGGAGTCTCAGGACGAGCCATCATGGTCTGGTTAAGAATCCAAATCAAACGGAAACATAGGAGAGAAGACAGGAAAACAAGAGCGCTGAAAACGTGCAGCCTGTGGAGATTTCCACCTGCTCCCATATTTATTTTCACTCCTGGAGATCCGGTAACTTCTGCGTGATGAACAGCACACTGCACGCCATCGCATGTGCTTCTTGAATATTCAAAAGGCACAGAAAACAAACCCGATCACGATGTTTGACCTCAAATCCGACAGCAGGAAAAGTGGGTGTTAGAGTTCGACATGAACTCTTCTTAAAATTCTTGCTTCCCCGTCCAGTTTGGGAGCTGAGTGCGCTGGAACTGTGGCACGATGCTATCGTAGGTAGAGCGCACTCTTTCTTTTTCTCCCACCTCCCACCAGAAAGACATGATAATGAGAAACTGTTCCAGCAGGAGGAGCTGGTTTAGAAACAAATGGATTCCATGGCAACTCCTGACTCCACATGACTCCTGATAACTGGCATTTCAGCTGAAAATTGTCTGTCTGCTATTCTGCCCAACGCTGGTGCTTTATGTGGGGTTTTCCCTAGTTTACATCTCAGAAACAGAGTCTTAACCTCCAGTTTCATGAATAAGCAGCAGCACCACCAGCAGCAGAGATATGTCACCACCTGTAACATGCTGTAGCTGGTGATTTGTCGAGTATCTTTGGTTCCAATTTTCAGACTAGCTGACGGAGATGAACAGGAATGAGACACGTCCAGAGCTGGTACCACACAGTGTAGGAAATCTGGAATGTGTGTCACTCTGCAAATTGACAGAGAGACTCAAATGTTCTCACTCAGCTCCTGACCTTGCGCGGAGAGGGCCCAGGTACCAAACCAGTCACAGATCATTGCACAGGTACAGGAAGCAAATCAGGACAAAAACAGCCAGTGTTTCTCCTTTTTTTTTTTTTTTTTTTTTGCTTTTACAATCTCGTGTTGTCCTTGAGCAGAGCGATCTGCTGGTCTCCTGATGGACATGGGCACCACCGTCATGGTGAAGTAAGACTTATACTGGGCTTATATAAACCCATGTCTATTTCTTTACTGTGACTCAGAAAAGAGTTGGGTCACAAGTGGGTCCGATGATTGTCTGTGGAAACACACAAGTCAAAGATGGAGCTGGGTGCCAAAGTGAGGGGGGATTGGACTTGTACTCCTGATCTTCTGGGGTGTCTGGACCCAGCTGGAGAGCGTGGGCCTCACTTGCGCAGGTACAGGTGGAAAGGCAGCCTGGGGTCAGTCCTGTTTCCCACCCGAAGTGCGTGGCTTTTTTCTACTTTGCACCCAGGCAACTCCCCCACCGGCGTTGCCTTCCTTATTGCTTCAAGACTTGCAGTGTCACGTGTCAAGGAATGTTTATCGTGATGCCTTAGAACTCATCACACGGCTGTTCCAGTGGTTAGTAAGTGGCCAACTAAAGGATTAAAAGAATAAAAGGAACACGGAAAATGTGCACGTCCAGAGAAAATGAGAGAATGAACAAAAGAAATGTGACTGTGATGGAGAAAAGGACACTGAGCAACACTAAGACGAGTTGTGCTAGAAGCCTGACCTCAGCCCATACAAAATGGTTTGAAAATCAACTGGCTGAATTCAGAGTTAAACACTTTAAAAATAACTGGATCTTAATTTGGAAACCTCTATTAAACGATTAACTTACAACTTTTTTTCCAAAGTAGCTTTAAAAACTGTTCTCGCTTTGAGGAGAGGTACAACCCGCGAATGAACATATACTATTTACTAATGTTATCAGTGCTCAAGTCTGCTGTGTTTATCCCCTCACCGCTTCTGAGAAGAAACAGAGATGTGACCAGCAAGACTGTGTATCTGAAGCGACCGTGCAGTGACAGGAAAACATGGTAGGCACTCAGCCCAACTCCCGCTTGCTCTATGATTTCAGCATGGAAAGAGTTAACCAAAGCATCTGTGGATTTGCTCCTTTTCTGTTTGTTCTGTGGTACCAGGAATCGAACTCGGGCCCTCCTGCATCTAAGGCTGGCACGGTACCACTTGAGCTAAATCCCCAGCCCCTGTCTGGATTTGTGATTCACCATTTTCCTGTGAGGAAGGGAACGACGACATTTCCCCAAGTTCCTAAAGAGAAGGCTAAAAAACACAGAGCTGAGGAGATTTCTTAGAACCACATAGGAATGATGTTCACCTAATTAAGTACTCCTAAGCTTCTTCTTGAGACATTAAACAGGTCAAATAAAAAGAAATTGGATATAATGCAAAGTAAGCCAGGCAGAAGCATCCTGACTGAAATCAAGGAAGCAGAAGCACCTCTGATCTGGAGAAGAGACGCTTCTTGGCCTACTGGGATTTCATCTGCAATTTTTTTCTTAACTTTCATTTTCAGATGATTCCAAATTTACAGGAAGTTGCAAGGAAATGAACAGAGGACTCAGAAGTGCCTTTTGCCCAGCCTACCTCACTGTAACATTTTGGATAACTATAGTGCTTCTAAATACCAGGAAACTGACAGTGGGTTTATTCAGGACTTACTGTTCTTACACTTGCACACGTGTGTGTGTGTGTGTGTGTGTGAGTGAGTACATGTTTAACTCTATACAGTTTTATTACACATGCAATTTGCACATCGCTGCTATAATCAGGAGAACTGTACCCTCAACTCCAGGGTCTGTAAATGATCCCCTGAAGTTACACCTACATCTTTCCCTCTAACCCTGTCAACTAATTCCTGTCAACTACTAGTCTGTGTTCTACCTCCATAATTTTATTATTTCAGAGTGGATGATATATCAATGAAGTTGTATCATATGTAACTTTTTTGAGATTGGAGCTTCTCTTAGCACAACTCCTTTGAGATTTACCATGTTGTTACATGTATTGATGGTTTATTGCTGAATTATTTGCAGGTATGGATATTCCACAATTGGCTGACCTTTACTCACTGAAGGAGATTTGTGTTGTTTCCACTATCCGTTCATGATTTATAAGGCCACTGGGAATATTGTGTTCAAGTTTCTGTGCAAACATCAGTTTCACTCTCTGGCACAGTGCAGAAGAATGCAACCGCTGAGCTGTGTGGGAAATTCATGTCGTTGGTTTTAAAAGAAGCAGCTCAAATACTTCTGCTGCTATGCTATTTTATAGTCTCACCAACATGTATGAGTTTCTCCACATCCTCACCAGCATTTGGCATAATTGCTACCTTTTATTATATTTTTAGCCATTCTGATACATCTGATAGCATTGTTGTTATTACTCTGCATCCATGGATGGCTAAGGATTTTGGATACCAGACCATTGTCCCCTTTCATAAAATGTCTATTCATGATGTTGTGCATGGTCTAAGTGAATCATTTGTTTTTATTTTGATCGTTGAGTTCTGAGATTTTTTATTATATATATATATATATATATATATGGTTTGTTGAATTTGTGATTTGCAAATATTCCCCCCAATTTGTACTTTGTCTTTTCATTTCCTTTGCACTGTTATTCATGCAGCCAGAGTCTATAATCTTGATGTCAAATTTTTCTATTTCCTTTTTGAAACTTACCCTTTTAAAAGTCTTAGGACAGTGTTGTGCCTAGAAGGGAGGCCTCAGGGTCACAACCACAGCTCTGAGAGCTGTTTTCATAACTGCAACAGGGAATTCCAACTCAGTAGATATTTTTTAAGCATTGGCTGTATTCTGGACACTTGAGGTTTTTCAGAGAATGAAACAGCAAAGCCTAACTGTACGGAAATTAAATTCAGCCAGAATAAGTTAGATAATGAATATAATTTTTAAAAAGTTAATTACAAGACAGGTGAGAGGGATCTGAGTGGTATGGGGAAGAGAAAGAGGAACGAACAAGGGATTCGAGGTGCTGGTGGGAAGCTTGCAGTATTACTCAGAGTGGCCGTGGCAAGGATGTGCGGCTTGGGTCTCGCACAGGAGGTGAGGGAGTCGGCGGGCAGGCCTCGGTGGAAGAGGGCTGCTGGGGACAGAGGCCCGGGGGGGCAGCTGGGGTCGGTGTGGTGGTAAAATCAGTGTGTCGGTCGCAGTGGAGATGGGGGCGCGGGGCAAAGGGGAAGGCGGAGATGGGAGAGTCACTCTGGACCTTGGGGGCCGCCAGGAGTTTACTTTGAGCCAACTCCAGACACGTTCCGAGGACGCGGAGATCTGGCAGCGTTCACAGGCCAGGCTGCTCGGTGCTGACAGGGGAGAGGCAGGGGACCGCTCAGGGGTCAGCCGGAGCCCAGCAGAGCCCAGCGGCGGCGGCGAGGAGGGGCTGGGTTTGGCACATCTTCGAGTAAATCCAACGTAGTTTATTGGTTAATCGGTGTTGGTGGGGAGAAGGAAAAGTCCAAAACTAAAGTTCAAACATGGAAGGAACCGACTCAGAACGTAGGTTGCAAATAATAAATTAATGAGAGAGAGACAGAGAGAGAGAGACAGAGAGAGACAGAGACAGAGAGAGACAGAGTCAGAGAGAGACAGAGTCAGAGAGAGACAGAGAGAGAGAGACAGAGAGAGAGAGAGAGACAGAGAGAGACAGAGACAGAGAGAGACAGAGTCAGAGAGAGACAGAGAGAGAAGGAGGCTGTGAGTAGTGGGGAGACAGAGATAGAGCCAGAGAACAGAGTCAATGGAAGTGGAGTCTAACATTTGTAGGGGGGCAGTTTAAAAGTAACTATTAGAATTTAAATGAACATATGCTTTGATATAACAATTTGTTTTTGAAATTTATCTTTCAGAGATACCCACACATGCACACAGTTCTATATAAAAGAACTTCACTATAGAACTGCTTGTGAGATGCAGAAACAGCCTAAATATCTACCAGCAGGGGAATCATTTATATACAGAGTACATGCAAAGTGTAAAATACCATGCTACACTAAACTAGGTGACGTATGTCTACATAACTCTTTCCTAGGTACATTGTTAAAGAAAGAAGCAAGTAATTAAGTGATGTGTTAGTTGGCTAAAATCTGTCTGTCTGTCTGTCTGTCTCTCTTGTATTAGTATACAATAATACGTAAGAAAGTCTTCAAAGGTCAAAGAATGAGAGAAAATAGACACCTACATCTACTTTCTTTACATCTTTAAGCAGGTATGTAATACTGTTTAAACACACAAGATTATTATGTCAAATATTTATAAAAGTAAGAGTAAATGGTTTTTTCCCTGTTAACAAACTACATTTTTCCTACATCCCTAGAGACCCTCAGAGGCCCTACCCTGATTGGCGAGTGCAGGTTGGCCGGAGTGAGGGGCTCAAGCACAGCAGCCAGGGGCGCTCTCTTCAGGGGAATTCCGGAGCCATTCCTGGGGCTCCCCTGTGAGCGGTACAGCCCCAGAGGCACCGTTAGTCCAGCACGCCTTTTGCCACAGACAGAGACAATATTCGGAATCTGAAGAGATAGGGTCGCCCTTCCCAAGTTCCTGGTCTTCTGTTTGCTCATCTGTGAAATCAGGGACACTGGCAGCGGTCGGACACGGCTGGTGCCCAAAGTGCTCTGCACGTGGAAGAACTCAGGGTCACAGGTCTGTAGAGATCTGTCTTCTCTAGTCCAAACCAGAAAGTGTTCTGTGGAAGGAACTCCGCACATATATTCTTCTCCTTCTCCTTCTCCTTCTCCTTCTCCTTCTCCTTCTCCTTCTCCTTCTCCTTCTCCTTCTCCTTCTCCTTCTCCTTCTCCTTCTCCTTCTCCTCCTTCTCCTTCTTCTTCTTCTTCTTGTGACAGGGTCACGCTTTGTAGTTCAGGCTGGCCTAGTGCTCATTATGTAGCCCAGGCAAGCCTGGAACTCAGCAATCCTTCTGCCTCTGCCTCCTGAGTGCTGGGATGACAGGCGTGAGCCACTAAGCCTGGCATTGTGGTATGTGGTACTGATTGCTGGTGAGTGTGAGTCACGATGCCAGGTATTGTTGTTTGTGGTTACCAGGGACTGAACTCAGGACCTTGAGCTTACTGGGCAGGCATCAGAACCACTGAATTAAATCTTCGGCCTCTGCCTATATATTCTTAATAAATCCATTTGGTGCAATTCCATGTGATACTTTTACAGACAAATCTAAATACCTTATGATATTATTAAGATTTCTTTTATATTTTAGGTTAAGATAATGTTATTTTGGGGGTCCAATTATGGTTGTTTTTCTTCAAATCTCCCTCTCATCTCCTCCGTCCCCATGGCATTTGTTTCCAAGGGCGGTCAAGGGCAGAGTGGCAGCGGTACAAGCTTGCCACCTATAGGCACGTATTTTCATTACAAGTGTTCTTCCATGACCCAACAGTGGTCATAAAAACAACAAAAAAATCCTACATAAAACAGCTCTATGATTTCTATTCTATCTTCCCCTCTGAATATTTATTTTCATTCTTCTCATAAGAACTGGTATTGATTAGGGCCATTAGCAATGATTTTTGTGGTTATAAACCAGTGTAACCCACTATGTGGAACTTTATCTGAAATGTTTGATTGTATTTTGTTGGCCAAGGTAATTTGGATGTTACAAAAGTAGCTATTGAAAAAATAATTTTAGAAACTAGATTTCTCTGCCTTATTACTTCTAGCCGAAGGGAAAGCATAGGCCCGCGCAGGTACACTGTCATCCGTATCTTGAAGGAAGCCGGCCAGGGCTGTGGCCGGGCCCTGCTTCATGCCTGCGCTCCGCCCGATCACAGCCTCACCGGGACATCTCTCTCCTCGTCTGTGGCAGAGTGCTTTCTGTTCTACTGAGCTCAAATGTATGGCCTCACTCCCGGCGACGTCTTAACATTTCTTGAGACCTTACTACTTATTCGGTTGAGGGTTAGACAGTACCTTATTTGAGCTGCTTGACAAAGCTAGGAAATGTGTGCCACTGTCACGCAGAAGTAGCAGTGAGATATGGAATCTTATCACAAATTACAAGGAAGCCTATGAGGGCCAGAATTTTAACACAGACAATGGAACTACTGAGTCCTGTGCTCCTTTAGAGATTGTAACTTGAGCCACAATAAACGTCACCCCCCTGCAGAGCGTGCCTTTGGGAGCTTACTAATGTGTGTCCCAACACTTCTGCCCGTGTGATGGAGCAGTCTTTGGCTTTACCAGAGTAGTGGCTTATTTGGATCAAATACGAAAGGTGGCCTTCCTCATGCTTTGTCATGCCTCAAATAGGCAAGTGATCGAATCAACAAATGTTTGCCTCTCGGTCTGTCTTGCTCTGTCTCTGTCTCTTACTTTGTCTCTCTTCTTCCTTTCTGGACCCAGGATTGAACCCAATCTCCAACTACTGGTTTTTGTTTTTTCTACATCCAACATTTATTGAACACCTAACTTCCTATATCGAAGGAGACACGGGAGATATAAACGGCACGTGTTGGGTGGTGAACTGTGGGAAGCGGCTCAGCATGGCGTAACTGGACCAGGCGTTTATGCCTGGGGTTTTGGGGACTAACTCCTGAGTCGGGGGTCTGCACTTTACTGTGCTGCCCCGAATATACCAGAGGATCTGCTCTAACAAGGAGCTGCCCTGGGTGACCGCCAGAAAACATGTCCTGGCTCTGGGAAATTCCCCTGTTCCTGTGCTGGGCCCGCTGACCATTGTCTCTCAAGTTAGCAACGTGTCGTTTCTCTTCCAGTTTCTGTGTAGGTTAGAACAGGATTTCCATAGAGTTAACAGAATTAATTAACTATATGATAGATGTACTTATTCTTCTGGTCTTATTCTATTAAAAGTTCAGCATTAATAGAAAGTAGTACACAGAAGTTAGAGTTAGGGAAAAGATTTAAGAGAATTGTAGTTTGACATTTTGAGAAATTGACTCTAGACTTATGATCATCATGTTTATAGTCACCATTCGTTTCTGTTCTAGTTTCTAAGAAATGTACTGATTTCCTGACTACCTGTTTTTGTTTCTTCCAACCAAATGATAAATGTATAAGATCATAGTAACCATTATTGACGTCATGTGACCCTTCTAAATCAGTATAAATATAGCCTGATCAGCAGACACGGTGCCTGCTCGGCACCGGCCGAGAGGTCCTCGCGATCCCATGTCTGTCGGACTCGTGTTTCCTGCATCCTCGCCCCCGCCTCAGGCGTGCCCGGCTCCCGCAGGCCCGGCAATGAGCCTGCGGGAAGTAGTGGGGTCAAGACAGGGAGCCACTACTGAAGCCCTGGTGCTTGTGGAGGAGCCGGGAGTCCAAACAGCACACAGCGTGAGGAAGCCTTGCGGGCACGCACAAGGGTTACTGCGGCGGAGGCCCCGTCTCGCTGAGGGCGCGCTGGCACACGCGAGACCCCGTGGGAGAGGGCCGCGTGTGCCAGGACGGGCAGCGGGAGCGAGCAGCTGCCGGGCGCAGGGCCCTCGGACGGTCCTGCTTTGGTCCTCGTCGTATTTCTGCTCGCGGGCTCCTCGGTAACGCTGTGCACACGCAAGGCATGAGCCACCTCCCGTGCCCGCGGTTACCCACATCTCTGGCGTGGAGCCTGTGAACTCGCGGACCTGCTTCTGTCCACACATTCGCCCGCTCGTTGTTGACTTTGCGCCCCAGACTCAGCACAGGCGCGTAACCCGGCCTGTCCCTCCCGGCTTTCCCCTCTGGGTTTACGGTCTCGACACTGGGGTCAAGGGGCTCGGTCACGACAGCGGTCGCCACATCTGCCCCTGCCCCGCCGTCGCAGGTCACCGCAACCCTGTCAAAGGCAGAGCGCAGACTTCGGGGCCCGACGGACATCAGTTTGGAATCTGACTGGCCTTGGTTGTGCGGCCTTGCCCCAGATACATGCTCGGATCCAACCTCATTTCTGCCATCTATAAAGCGGGCAGAATGCTTATCCATTTCCTTCTCGTGGGAACTACATGAGCAGAACCTTAAAATGATGTTACAGCAATTTGTAACTTTGGTAGTCAATAAGTGTCCATTAGACTGAAAGTTTCTGAATAGTTTTTTTTTTTTTTGAGACAGGGTCTCGCTTTGTAGTTCAGGCTGGCCCTGAGCTCACTATGGTGCTCAGGCAAGCCTGGAACTCAGCAATCCTCCTGCCTCTGCCTCCCGAGTGCTGGGATGACAGGCGTGAGTCACCACGCCCAGCACTGTATGTGGTTACCCGGATCGAACTCAGGACGTTGCGCTTGAGAGGCAGGCGCTGGAACCACTGAGCTAAAAAATCTCTGGCCCCTGAGTAGTTTTATGGCAACTCTTTCCTGCTCCGCCACACCCTCTTCAGATACATTCTCTACCCTTCCTACCAGTACGTCAACACTATCAAGAGTCCCAAGAAGAAACTGGGCTCCGTCAGGCTCTGGTTGGTGCTGTCCAGTAGGCATCCAGGAGAAATTGGGAAAGAAAAACATTGAAGTGTTTACTGCCAAAACTATCATCATGGTTCTATTCTTCTAAGTGACACCCCTGTAGTTCAACCTCAGAATCTATACTTCTTGCACCCACCAGTTTACAGAATTATTTTTCTTCTTTCACTTCCTTCAGACCTAGGGAAAGACTTTACTGTGGCTCGTCCTGAAGTGTTCTGACATCTTTTGGGAGGCCCGACAACCCCGTTCCACTTCTGTACACGGTTCCTCCACTGCATTCTTCTCGGTTAAGCTCTGTGCATATGCCCATCTGTTGTTGTTGGAATCTAACTAGAACAAGGTGCAAATGGCCTTTGGAAAGAATGATCTCTTGGGAGCCTGCAGGACGGAATGTGGGGGTGAAATGTATCTGGGGAGACCTTACCAGCGGAGAACTGGGCTGGAGGAGGCGGAGAAGTGAGCGAGCAAAGGCAGGCCAAGCGCGAATGCCTGCCCTTGCGTGTGCGGCCTGACGGCTTCTGTGCCCGGCCACATCGTCTAGATGACACACCTGTTCGTTGCCGCTTTTTTTTTTTCTTTTTTTGGCAAAGCGAGGGAACTAACCCAGGGCCTCACGCATGCCCTGCTAAGCAAGTTCATTATGTGCTTTAAGGCTAAATGTTACTTTCAGGTAACTGTCCAAGGAATTAAAAAATAAACAGGCAAGGAACTAGCAGCAGCTTCCATTGCTCCAGTGAACAGCTTGGCTTGCTCTGGGGCTGGCTCAGGACTAGTTGCACTTCATGCTATTTATGGAAGACTATAGGGGTTTTGTTTCTCTCACACCAGAAATAAATATTTATGTGACGCATAAATTTAAGATGAGCCATGTTGACCCTGAGGGCAGAGGTGATCCTCTGGGTTCGGTTGTGATCTCCTAGCTCGTTGGCCAGAGACTACCCTTGGTCTGTGGAAGCCCAGTCTGGTGTGGACTGGCTGGGCTTGGTGTGGGTGTGAGAAAGAGAAAGAGCAATGAATTCCGAGAGCCCGTGTCCATGGCAGGTTGGGTCAGAAACAGCTTTGAAGTAAATGAGAGGTAGGACAGGGAAGCGAGTACAGAGGGAAGCTGGTGGGGCTGGGCCATGACTTTTGTAAAGACGTCGCGGCGAGCACCCAGCAAACGGTGTGATTTGTCTTTAACACAATTCTAACTCTGTAGATGAGTACAGTAAAAAAAAAAAAAAAAAAAAAAAAAAAAAAAAAAAAAAGATGCTATGCACTGTTCACACTGTCAAACTGGCCAAGGAATTATTTCCAAAAGAGATACATTGCAATATTTTATTCCAGAAAAATTGGCTAGCCAGTTTAAAATTTTATCTTTCACCATCTTTTGCAATTGTTAAGGATAACTGACAAATACACATTTTCACCTGAGCAGGATCCACTATGGATCCCCGTTCTGTTGAACTATAGTGGCGCTATTGCATGTAGTCAGAAAATACTCAAATCTGTTATGCCTGATTGATCTTAGAAGTCTCCCCCACTATCTCCATTTTAAAATTTGCCATTTCAAGAATCTAAGCCCAGATCTTTGTACTTGAAAGTCATAAGGAGCTCGTTTAGAGGCTCCAAGATGTAGCTGGAACAATTTAACCCACGTAGACTGGAGAAGTGGGCGGGTAGGTCAGTGTTCGGAACTGCTGGCTTTCCAAGAAAGTCAGCAGTGGGTGGTGGTCACCTCCGCCAGTGCACTTGGGGTCTGGTGTGACAGTTTCCTCAGAGTACGGTTTATATCCTGCTCTCTCCTTTCTGCATTTATGAGCCTTCATCTCATTACCTTCTTCTGTGGTAGAAGCGGAACCCGCTTCGGGCAATGCGTGACCGTAGCAGGAGCAGTTAGGTGGCACCTACGAGTGTGCCCTCACTGTCCAGGGCAGATTTTCCCCCTTGTTTTCCCCCGCTGGCTCTCACACTATAGTGCAAGACTAGGAAACGCATTATAAAGACTGCTGTAATTGCTTCCTGGATTAAAAGTGATGGTTTGACAATGCCGTGATAATCTGCAAAGGAGAGCGAAACACTGTCCCAAGTAAACTGTTTCCTTTCTGTTTTTCATGTTTTGATCTTATGAGCCTTGACTAGGCTCCACTAAAAACAGTGGCAACCTCTTCAAAGGGGAATACCAATCCCTTTGAGCGGGCTCCTTCTGCTCCTGGTTCCCGCCGTCTACCCGCCCTTGACAAGCTCCGTAGAAGTCAACAGGTGGTTGTCCAAATATAAATGAAAAGGCTTAACTCTAAAACATCGCTATCTGACAGGGTTTTTAGAAGACTTTACTCTGTGGTTTTGGCAGGGGCTGTGGGCTTCTTTGCCAGCGCACAGAGAAACTTGACCTCAGGAGTTAGAGATTTTCAGCACTACTGTCCCCACACGAGATCTTTGCCAGCCCAGCAAAGCAGAATAAAATAAAGAATGGACAGCGGAAAGAACCTGAAAAACTAATGAAAAGGAACGATATGGCAATGTTCAGTGAATCTGTATTTTATTCCTGTACTAAAGACATTTATATGTATGAAAAACATTTTGATGTGTGGGCAGAGTGAGTGGGGACATGTTTTGCAAACACATTTCTTTCAATAAAATTTCTCCATGTTGATTGTTGTGTGACAGATTATTGGTTGTCTATGGAAACAATGTATCTCAAGTTACCACCAGCCTGACAAGAAAGGATTAAGAAATAAAGCAACAAAGAGATATAAGAGAAAAGAACCACAGAATGAAATCCTCGCAGTCTATCCTTACTGCTCGGTGTTACTTTTCCCTCCTTTGCTTCTGTTAGAGACAGGTCACGTGATTTTAGGGGAAAATGCTGACCCCAGTCAGAATTCATTTCCAAAGGAGACTGTGGTGTATTTCAAAGCTGCAGAGATTTTTTTTTTTT